>JABWIB010003352.1:19306-47303 GCA_016617825.1 Platyplectrum ornatum | reverse complement strand
AAATATTGACTAAAGTTTTAGGGGTATATTTACTAAGCGGTGAGATTGCAGTGAGATTGGAAAGTGGGGATGTTGCCCATAGCAACCAATCAGATTCAAGCTATCAGTTTCATTTTACACTTTGGAGAATGTGAACTCGAATCTGATTGGTTGCTATAGGCAACATCACCACTTTTCAATCTCACTGCAAACTCACCGCTTAGTAAATATACCCCTTAATCTTAGTTTAACAGTAGTTTACTATAATTCTACTGAAATTCTGCTTGTTTCCCTATGTCATCACAACAATAAAAAGTTACATTTGCCTTTGAAAAAAAAGGTTGAACGTTTATTACAAATTTTGAGTACATAGGCAAATGCAAATCATTCTTTTTTATTTTGTACAATACATGTAAAACTTTTTGCACTTTTTCACGGTTATACAATTTCTGAACATAACAGAAAATTTTGAATATATGTTTTGAATAAATGTAAAACAGTTTTAGTGCATTTACATACCTTATGAAACTGCCATTGGACTTTCACATCTGTACAATAATATAATTTATATTTTATAGCACCTCTGGTAGACTTATTTCAAGAGTATGTTAAAATGAATACTGTAATTGTTTTCAGCTCATACAGAAAGATCCTGTAAAAATTCTTCATATGTCCTATCTTACCCCTAAGCTAAGATATCTTATTGCTAAAGCCAGCCACACTAAATGCTATAAATGAACATCCCTTGAAGCAGATTTTGTACACTGTCTTTCTGAAAAAGTACAGTCTTACAATAAGTAATTATAACAATTTACTAGGTATTTCAAAACAGTGTTTTATAAACCAATTCTCAGGGCCTCCTAAAACTGGGCATCCACTAGAAGGATATCACTCTTGTGGATATTGGTGCCGTTAAACGAGGTGATTTTCCCTTGGGAGAAAGACAATTTCCTGGATAGGGCATAGACAATTTCTGAAAAAAAAAACAAAAAAAACCAACTTATACATATATTAATTCTAAACCTTCCAACACATACCAAACATAAGCGTCAAATAATGTGAAATCAAGAGCTGTTATCGGGTCATGCTACTTTTTAATACATAATGCTTCAGGTGACTTCAAGGATGCAGCAATACAATAGACCAGTGGTTCCCAAACAATAAACCGTGGCTCCCTAGGGTGCCGCGAAGCTCTCATTGGGGTGCCGTGGAATGTTGTTTCCAATGTGGTAAAATGTTGATAGTGTTACTTAGAAGCTCGACTTTACATCTCATATAGGAGAGAAACAAAATTTAATATCAACCTGAAGTATTTCTGTCTTTACTTAAATAGTTATTACACTATTCTGACTCAAAAACTTAAAAATTAGAAATTATTATGTCTTAGGGGTGCCTTGAAAAATTATGGAGACCCTAAGGGTGCCTCGACTAAGAAAGTTTGGGAACTATTGCAATAGACTGATCTGGCCGTTCAGGCTACAGGAATAACCCTTTTTAGACCCTGATAAAGAAAAAACTGTGAATTTCATGAAATGCACTGGTTTTTGGTGGTAATCTGAATGTGGTATAATTCAAAAAAAATATATGAATATATAAATTTGTTTTGTTATTTTCTTATCTGTTCATATGAGAGTTTTGCTTATGTATAAAAATCACAAAAACCAAAACCAAAATATTAATATGAACTAGATGAAGTAATACTAAATACCCACATTTACACCTCCTGCTTACATAACCAAACTGTTTTATTGGTAGATAAAGTGACAGGTTCCATGTTATTGTTTGTCTTTCTGGCATGCGGTTAGGGTTAATTTCCAATTATGGCTACAGGGCAGAACATCAGTGTATGCATTTTCTATAATTGGCAAGAGCAGTTAGTTATAGGCTGCACACATATAAATCAAGAAGAATTGTATTTATCCCAGGCTGTGACAGAAACGTCACATGGTCTGGTGCTATTATGCCCTTTTCTTTTCACAGTCCTTTACGGCTGCCTTTTAAGTTTTAGTAATTGGTGAAGGGCGTGCCTGAAGATCGCTGAGAGTGAAGTACAAGATAAAAGGCAGGTAATGAGAGGTTGCCTTTGAAGGGTTGGCTGACCTGCTTTTATAATTCCTAATTTTTATGAAACTTCTGCAACATTTAACTAGTGAAACAAATTTACTTAGCCTCACCCAAATTCCTTGAAATCATTTGTGATTTTAATTTGGTCTGCAGTCTATTTCTATAACTGTAGCAGTTCCACTGATGGATTTGTTTGTCATTGCATTATTAAATTGATCTCTTTATTTATTTATGATATTTCACAACCTGGAGACTCATTTATCATCTAAATTAGTAACATGACAATAAGGTATAATTGTACTTGGAAGGAATTAATAAGGCTAGACTAGCTAGTTAGTTTAAACATTTGTCATAATATTGTGTTTTTTAGTTCCCTGTTTGACAATTTGGCCTAAATTTACTAAACAGGGAGATTGAAAAGTGTGCTTACATTCTCCAGTACGTAAAATGAAACTGAGAGCGTGAATCTGATTTGTTTCTATGGACATATATAGTTATAAGCAGGGACGCCTTCAGTGGGGGACAGCCGGGCCAACAGTCCCAGGCCATGCTGTCCCCCCAACCCCCGGCAGTGGCACGGCGCCCTGTACTGGTGTGTCGGCTGCTAACGGCAGCCTGCCTTAAAACCCCCACAAAAAGAAATTACCGGCAATTACTATTGCCGGAAAATAAATATACCGACCTTCCAGTCACAAACCGAATCTAAACTTGGGTGAAGTATCGAGGTACATACATATGTTAAAATATAAGTTTTAATTAAAAATTATCCATCTTTAATAAACATTTCCATATATATCATACAATTGTATAGTATGGGGGAAGGGATTAGTGTATATATCAATAATGCTTTCCCTAATCCAACCCTAAGTATCTGTAAGCCCTAAAAAAGGTCCTACCTCACATGCAGGGTGACCGCCCTGAAGAGGGTGACCCTGTCCTAGAACGGGAATCCTTAAAGATACCTAGTGTCCCTAGGAATCCCTTACAAGTACACAATTGTACTTGTAAGCTGTGCATGCTCAGAAAAGCTCATTGCTAGTGAAACAAGCAATTCCATGATACTTATATGAGAAAAGGGGAGTTTTTCTCGTTTAAATAGTTGCAGTGTAAGGTGTGTGCACATCCATGAAAAGCTTACACAATGTCAGGGGTGATGTAAGTAATAGGTGCAGGTCATTTGTTATTGGGAAAATGACCATGACCTTTTTACAAGCCATACATTACTTGTGCATCCTGCATGCGCTAAAAACAGAATCAGATATGCGTATTTGAAGATCTCATTTAGGAAACATATACTGTTCAATAGACCATGAAGGTCACTGCCAGATTTACAATATAAATCAATGGATAACTTTTCCAATGAATGGTGCCATTTAATGACGATTCATAAATGTATAATGACAGAGCTGGATTAAAAGAGAGAACAGGGGGTGAATGCCCTTGGCCCCCCTGTCTCTGTTGTCCTTGAGGGAACCCCACCACCAGTAATCGCTCCAATACCTACTTCCCCTCCTCCTGATTGGCCATGGCAGTGGGGTATTGCAGAGGGGGATGGCGATTGCCAGCAACAGGAGACCCTCGAAGATGACAGAGAAAATGGGGAGGCACAGACTGGGGCCCCCCTCCCCATCTTAAGTGAACTGGAACCTGATGGCCTAATCCAGCTCTGATTACTGATTTAAATGAAGGTTTGGTTAAACACATGATAATACCAGTCTCACTGTTTATTTAATTTGTCATTGTTTGTCATTTGTAAAATAAATTATTGTTTTAAAAATTGGCAGTGAGCTTTTGATTCATTTGTGCCCTGCAGAGCTTGTTTAAAATGATGCCAATTGTGGTCAAACTTTTGCATACATCTGTATAATTTTATCCCACTGACACTTTCATTTAGGTCTTAGTCTTAGTATTGTCTCTGTTTGGCAGCATACAAAGCCAAAGCAATGTCTGTTATGCACCATTATAGAGGCCATTGTAAGAGTATTTCCCATGACGTTATCTTTGTTCCTTCATCGTATTAAGCTTATGTAACTCACTGCTTTGCACTCAAGTTTGGTTTATGCAATCCTTGTGCCCATGATGTCTAATGGATAACTTTGACAACTCTCTCTGGAATTGTGGGGAAAATAATTGACCAGTTTGTTAAGTGAAAAGACGTTCAAATTATCATGAAAATTATGCTGTGATGATGATTGGTTTAGTCAGTGCCCAGCTTAAGGACCAAAGTTTGGGATTAGTTGTCTTATCTAATACAGTTGCCGAAGACAGCAGCAGTCTTATTTCTAGGCCAACTTTAAATTTTGATATTGGAACTTTAGCTCAACTCTATCCACTGACTGCAGACCTCCTTGTTCCTAAGTTAGGACAGTTGGAATCTTGGAAGAGAAGGGAAACACTAACTTTTCACTGACATCAGAGGTTGCTTGTGAGTGTGAGTGTAAGTATGCTCAACGGTGGCTTGATGTACACATTTCCTGGCCACTCCACTGCTTTCACCAGGACCCCCCCCCCATCGCCAAGAGGTGACTCACTCCTGCTTGTCTCTTTAGCACTAGACTGTACAGCCTCACCAGGTGCACTGCTGTTCCGTGGGTACTTCTCAGCTGGGCTGGGCGCTGCCCCTGGGGAAACAAATGCGGTCCTCTCCAGGTCTTCCTCCGTCTCCAAGCTGTGATGTGTGATGAGTCATTGCCGCTTCCATGTTGTTAACTCGGCAGTTGCGTATTACACCATCAAGATCTTATCCGCCTATGTATTTTTCCCGTGCTCCGGCACTTTTATACTCCTGACATCAGACAGGCCTAGCCAGGATGCTAGGCCCATGGAACACGCGTGATAATCAGGCACCTGCTGGCCTGTTAGCCAATTAGTTTACACATAACATCATCATCACCTCTCCTTCACCCCAGTAACAGTATTAAGTCAGAGCCAACCATCTCCCCCTGTTAAGCTCTTCTCACATTTAACCCTGTATGATCCTGGGTATCACATATATATATATATATATATATATATATATATATATATATATATATATACTAGTGTAGCCAGGGCCTCAAACAAAACACTTTAGTATTACATACTCCCACAGTAAATTAGGCTTTCAGCACAAGTGTCTCAGGCTACCTGTCTGCTCCAGACAAAGAAATACAGCACATGGTCTCTCAGGCTACCTGCCTGCTCTCAGGCAGAGACAAAGGTAGATACACTGAACACACAAACTCACACACCTAATAAAGGCTTAATCGGGTGCAGACCTGATTAGGCCTGCACTGGTCTCAAGACCAGGCCTGGCCTTGGTGGATGGTGGTCCCTCCCACTCTCCCTACCATCCAAACCAGTGGTCGAAGTGGAAATTTAGAAGTGGGGGTATGGACATTTAGAAGTGACGGTATGGAAACACTGACTATAATAGAAGTCAATGGAGATTAGTAGTATTTTAATTACATCAGTGGGAGAAGTGCCAGTATGGCATACCCCCCTTTACACCCTCACTACAAGCCCTGATCCAAACCCCAGGGACCCAATTCCGGCTTTCACAAAAGCCCAAAACCTTGTTGGGAAGAATTTCCCAACAGAATAAACAGCAATATTTCTCCCTGGGGTTTTAGTGCACATATGGCCAGCACCTGACAGAAGGCACTAGGTTGTGAGCAGGCTCTATCACCAGAAAGATACAGAAAGATATTTTCCACAGATGAGCTTGGGAGAGTAGTAGCTTGATTCATTTTGTTATNAATTATTTTAGATTCTAACCTGAAACTGGGAGAGAACGGTGCACCTTCTTCCATGCTCTTCAGGATCGAGTAAGAACCTTGGGGTAGGTGTGGGTCTGTTTATCCTTGTAGGGTGCTAATCAGGGCTNGAAGTGGGGAATGTATAGTGGCGGTATGGCGCTAAGCACCGCCCCTTACTTAAGCCCCACCCCCTCCGGACCCGCAATTTTTAAAACTAAAGCCCCCCTCCAGTGCTGAGGGGCGGGGCTTAGAAAAGGGGGCGTGGCTTCGTGGGAGAGGTGCCGGTATACCATACCGGCATATACCGGCCCACTTCGAGCCCTGGTGCTAATATCAAGCCACATAAACACAAATTTGCCAAAAGAGACTTAATGCTGTACAATGGTTAGGGTTGCTGTGTCTGATATGTGAAAGCAAAGAAACTTCACTGGAAAAGCATGGACATGTCAGACACAATTTTTTTCTCTCTTTTTTCCAGCTTTTTACTGTTTTCATTATGTTTGAACACCATTTCTCTGTCTCTCTGTGTAATCAATGGCGTCTTCACAGCAGTGGTTTGTGTGAAAAGGCCTTTTATAGCATTTTACTTGAACTCTGAATAGAGCAAAAATAACACAGGGAATTCTGCGGGGACCAATTATAAGTAATTTTCACCAGAGAAATATGTAAAATTCAACAGCCAAAAGCAGAGCAATGCAATATATGCCTTTTTAACATTTTACTTAGCTGTTTATACATGTTACTTATCTATACTTCTAGATCTTTCTTTCTAATGCTCCTCAAAATCGTGTTAATATAAGATTTGGGTGTTAGAATACATCTATTTGTAGTATAACTATATACAGGAATCGATTTTTTTAACGGTAGTTTACAAGTCTATTTGTGATACATCTTTGTTTTAATTCATGCAATTATGTCACATTTGACACATGACACATATTATTTTTTAATTAAAGTATAATAATTTTAATCATGTTAATAGAATGCTTAAAGGCAATATAATAACTTAATAATTATACAATTTATAAAAGTTGGGTCTAGACTTATGAATTTTACGTAATCTACGCAGTTTTCCTTTATATATTAGATATGGATAAGAGACGGCCTGCAGGAGATTTCACAGGTGTAAAATTTAACATAGAAGAATTATCTCAGTGATTTTCCTGTGGTCAGGACACATAACAAATGCAAATATGCAAGGTGACATTTGTAGATAAACACGTACTGTGTCTCCTCCATAATAAGACCTACCCTGAAATTAAGTCCTACCCTAATTTTTGTAAAACCATCCAAAATAAGTCCTACTCTGAAAATAAGCCCTACCCTGAAAATAAGCCCTAGCAAATTCCCCAGTTTGTAAAAGAATAAAAAAAAAGCAGGACTGAGGGGAATGATGGGTATAAAAGCAGGACTGGGGGGCATGATGGGTATAAAACCAGGGCTGGGGGGCATGATGGGGATCAAAGCAGGACTGTTTATATAAATCTTTGTCAATGTTAATTAAAATAAGACCTACCCCGAAAACAAGGACGAAAAAAAATAAGACAGTGTCTTATTATTGGGGAAACGCGGTAGTTCCTCACCCTCCTTGTGTGTACCACTTTGTCCAGGCCCTGAAGCACCACCTGCCACATTGCTAAAGTAACCAGGGACATATTCATGCTGTCAAGGTTAATCATCAGTTGTCATATACAGTATACAGGGTGGGCTGAAGACATGTTAGGAATGCTGTTGCCATTGTAATGCTGTTTATATAATGACAAACATGCAGATAGGATAAAAATGAGCTGACACACAGGCAAAAATCTTTGTCTAATCTACAATCAGATTGCATGGACAGCAGTGTGAGCCTGTCTCCCAGCTGGCAGTCAGTCATATGAATGGCTGTCAGCAGCAGATTGCTAGAGCTATGCACCAATCAGAGCGATGACAGCTGTTCACTGCATAGAGGCTTGTGGGGAGAAGCAAGAGGGTAAGTACCAATTGAGATTATTCTTTTTTTTACTTTTAGTAAAAAGTAGTAGGTGTGCCCATGTACGTGCACATAAGTCCCTCAGACTAACAGTTTCCAATCAGTCCCTGTGTCACACAGTTAGTGTGACAGGCTCTGGCTTAGCCTGTCACTGGTCTCCTATATGTTCCGCATTTGATAAGAGGAGCTACAGTGCCTGTCACACTGTCTGTGTGTCAGTGTGACAGTCTGGTCTGCGCTAGGGAAGGGTCGCGGGAACAGCTCTCTATATGACATTCAGTCATGCCGGGCGTCCCCTTTACATTGGTCTTCCACTTTACCCCCTATTCCAACGCTTACAAAAGTTTAGGCTGCAACTCTGAATCAGGACTTTACTGCCATAAAGGGTTACATTGTAAACAAAACGTGACAGACAACGTACTAAACTAAAATGTAGCTAAGACATTAATGCTGTGCAGTTATTTGCCTATATTAGTGAATCACCTCCAGTGTCACTGCTTTTAATCCATACAACTGCATGCTGCTTCATATTTAATAGCAGTTGTAATGTGTGTTAAATAGTTAACAGAACGCCGAACATCACTTTTACAAAATGCTAATGACTGTAAATAAAGATAAACGTGTTTTAGCTAAAAGGCACATTGCTGATTTAACATTTAAAAAGCCAACGCCTTTATCTGTTTTAGCCCAGGGATTCCCAACACATATACATACATAACATACACACAATACCTGTATATACCTAAAGACAATTAGTTACAGATAAGTGAAAAATGAATAAGTAATAGCTTTGTTTTTTTTTTTAGATTTTTTTTCTTTTTACATACATATATCTCATCTCAGGCACCCATCCATCCCTCACCTTGCCAAACCACCAGATATCTTTGTCATGTGAACTAGGCAGAATGCCAGCAGGTCAGAAACTTACACAATTTGTGGCGCCTGCTTAAAGTGTCTGGGAGCCTCACCAATCAGTCAAAGCCTCGGGGCAAAAGGTAATTATCTTTTTCTCTTTTTTTTCATAAAGGTACTGTAAAAAGTATTTATTCAAGACTTTCTTTAAAGCAACAGAAGAAAAGGTGAGGTATCACTGAGGGTAAAATGTAATCCTCACCATACAAGAATAGCTTAGAGTTCTCTGTGTTCTTTAATCTATAAAGACACAAAGAAAATACGCAGCCGAGCAGCCTGTGGGAGAGATGTGGAAAGTATTATTTACACAAGGGTATCATGAAGCGTGAAAAGGTTTTTACATCGTGTTTTGAAAATCATATTTTCGTCAAAGAGGAACAATCTTTCTGAATGTCTTCAGAGCTATAGCCACCCAACCATCCATGTAATTTGTAACACTAGATGAACTTAATGTTTCTGTTCACAACTTTAAAGGCTTGTTTATGCAGCACTAAATTGTGAAACCTCTGCATTATTTTCAAGGCTAAATGTTTCAGTTGCAAAGCTTTTCATCTATTGCATTCTAATTGAGTGAAGTGACTGAATACAGAGAGCATGCCCCTTGATGTAACAACACCAAACACATATCATAATATCAGACTGCCGAGTGAAAGACTTGTTAGCTCACAATTCAAGAACTGGGCCTACATTTACATAAGCTGGGAGATTGGAGTGAGATTGAAAAAGTGGGACATTGCCCATAGCGACCAATCAGATTCAAGCTCTCAGTTTAATTTTACATACTGGAGAATGAGAGCTTGAATCTGAATGGTTGCTATGGGCAACATCCCCACTTTTCAATCTCCCTGCTTATTAATTTAGGCCCCTATCCTAACTTAAATTGAATACATGTACTTGTAGTGTTTCATACCTCCCAACATATGGGGAAGAGAGGTCGGGACACTTAAGCCCCGCCCCCAGGTCGGCCCCAACCCCGCCCCCAGATAAGATTTAATCAAGGCCCGCTCATTTTGGGATGTCACAAAATTGCGTCCCAAACGTGCGACCGGGGGGGGGGGGGCTTAAAAGCAGTAATTATATTAAATCACTGCAAATACATTTAAACTTGGGGGTCTCTCTGGTTGTCTAAATTTTGTGTCTGCTGGAAATTCTGGGAAAATCTTATTGAAAACTGTTTTATCCATCCTGATTTAAAAGAAAAAATGCTAATATTTGGGTATTTAAGAGGTTAAGAAAATACTGCATGTTTTTAATTTATATCTTATGCTCCGAATTTGGTATGTCTACATTATACACATATATAGAAAGCAGCTTACAGATAGCATTTATGTGAATACCTGTAGTTCAGTGATTTGTGGTATCCTCCAGCAGTACAACTGCAAAGAACAGTATAACTGTCTGCATAATAGTACAAAAATGTAGAAAATGTCACGTGTTCCTGCTGTAAATGATAAAGAAAAACACAAAATACATCAAACACTGTCATAAACATTTTGTTAAAGGGGATCAATATGACATAGCATACAAAGACACTCTTGGTAGAATTTGTTACATTACATGAATGTAGAAGAGGGTTTTAAAAATGTACTTTAGTGGTGGTCCCAATCTGTTTGAAGTTTAAATGTTCTCCATGGACCTGATTCAAAGGGGGGCACCTGCCTTCCTTGCTGGCGAATGCCCCGCTATGTACCGATCTATGCTTGGCAGATTGGCAATTAATGTCACGGATGGGGGCTTCATTAAGTGATTGGAAAGTGTTAAAAAAAAATTAGTAAAATTAATTTTTAAAAAATCAAGATTTATTGTATGTTTTTATAAAAAAAATATATATATATATTTTTTTTACACATATTCATTCATAAAAGCCAGCAGTAGTTATGGCCTGCCCCTCTCCCTGCACTAAATTCAGAGCTGAATCTCACAGATACGGTCGGACAGGCTGCGCCCGCAGGTATCTCTGCATCAGGTACCCCGTTTCCAAAAAGACCAAAACCTGTTTTGTACATGAAAAGTGGAGATTGTTTCTCATTTTAAACCATTAATAAGTCAGTCATTATCTGATTGGCTGAAATGTGTACTCTTTAAAAGATCTATTAAATATACCACACAGAATGTAGGGTAAAAATGGATGAGAAAAATTCCATAAACCAGATGGTTTTACCCATGAAAAGAAAAGCTTTTAATCCAATTGGGGAAAAAGCACTGTGTAAAATGATAATTAACCCCTTCAAGATGCGGCCTATTTGGTCACAAATGACCAAGCCCTATTTTCCAAATCTGACATATTTGGTTGATACAGTCAGATCTGTCAGTCTTCTGTCCCTTTAAAGTCAGAAATGATTAGCCAATTACAGCCTTTCTGGGGCGGGGCCAACATTTTTGCCTCCCCTGGCATTAGTAAAGATGGTAAAGAAGGCAGCTGCCATTGTTATTCTGTCACCCCGCGATGTTGGGCGGGAAAGGCTCTGATCCTGCGCTGTATATATACAGGTCGGAAGGGGTTAAGGACATTGGTCAGATTCAGATGTTTAGGCACTGATTACTTACCTAAGACAGAGCAAAACCAAATTGAATTGCAGGGGGGAGGTAAACTGTTACTGTTACATTAGACTTGGGCTGGAAACATCATCTCTCCCCTGTAATACTGTTTGCAACTAATGATATTTAACTCCCCTGCAATTCAACATGGTTTTGCCCACTATTAAGTAAGTCATTAGTGCCAAAAAATCTAATTCTGCCCCCTTTGAACCAGATCCTGACTTAAGTAAATTAGGTTAAATACACATTTTGCTTGTGTAAATCACCTTATTTGTAACATATGTATGCGTGTATGCGTGCAGCAGATTTTACTATTGGAAAATCAAGTGCTGACCACTTGCGCCAACAAACTCCATTATTTAGGGCCTACCTTAAGTCCCCTCTACCATCATTGTGGTACCACTATAAGCACATCAACTGCTTAGTTCTTATACATGTTTCTTCAGACCCATTTCCATGCAGATACATTCCCATTTTCCATATATATTTATTACAGATTTAATATAAATAATTCTATTCCCATTGGTCGCTTGTGGTTAATTTACAAATACTTCTGTAAGCTGTACCTCATTACAAACCTTCCCAGTGATCCTGCATCCAAATAGTGGTTTGTACCACTGGTTGAGAACCCCTGATCAAAACAGTATTCTTCTGCTCCAGTGAAATTTCTGTTAGTGTAACATGTGTTTCTACTGTTTTCCTAAAACTAGACTAATTACATTCTGTAACTGGCAAGATTTTTGTCATTAAGCATAGAGTCTCATTACGCATGATACTTTTTTGTTTACCTTTTATTATAAAAACCCTCAACGTTAATAAGAGCATCTCATTAAATTAAATACTTTTTGTTTGACTTTAATAAATACCTTAATTTGCAGTTACAGTTTAAATGTAAATTGGCGCCAGAAAGACTTAATTTAATTAAAAAGATATATAAGCATATATAATGAGCCTGGCGAATTGTCTGCTTTTACCACGTTTAAATATTCGATTAATGTTGTGACTTGGGTTGGACTAAGTTGCCTAAACGTATGTGAATTATAGGAAATTAATCTATTACAAATTATGCATTTAATATATCTTGATTTATTGTCCATTTTACTTAGAAGAATATATTTTTTCCAGAAAAAAGTGTATACATATCTATTTAACATAAATACATAGAGGCCAATATACCTATATATGCTTAATAAGCAGGTAACCATGGGAATGAATACAGTAAAAGCAGATATCTGTAGTATGAAACTGATTATATCAGTAAACGTATGTATGACATTCTTGTGTTGTCAACCTTAGTTGTTTCTTTTGGAAAGCTTTCTTTTTATGAATATGTAGTTAGAAACGCCATGGACGTCGTGACGTCACCGCGGGAGGCCGTCTAGCCTATTTAAACTCACTTAGACGCCAATAATGGTGTCTAAGGGAGATCAGGCAGGCTACCAGCAGTGGCCGGCACACCAGTACTGTAGGCCGGCTGTCCCCCCCCTGATGGAGGCCCTGGTTGTACTGTAATGTGTGATGTGTAATGTATGAATTAGTGGTACAATATAAAATGTATTAAATGCTTGTGAAAGTTAATGAAATTGCATCTTGTATATTCAGGAAAACATTAAATACATCTTTTAATCAATGAAATCATAGCAAAGAAATAAAAGAAAAAATGAAATCACAATTTTTGCAACAAAATTTTTTATATAAATAAAATAAAAAAATTTTTCTTTACACTTAAGCAGCTGTTTCTTGCATCATTTCCTGGTAACCATGCACCTATGTCAGCATTTATACAAATCATGCCCTGCATTTACTATGAGCCATGAGCACTACGTTTAATGGGTGGGGCTTAATCACATTAAACGTAGTGCTCATGGCTGAGGCAGTGATTTACATTAAAAGTCCTGGTCCCTTGAGATTTGCTGACTTTCCCAGGATCCCGGGACAGGTTCCCGAAATTCATGAGTCTCCTGGAAATTTCAGGAGAGTCTGCAACCCTGCTGAAGATAGTTTTCTGCTATTCTGTATTTTTGTTTCCCATGCTGATCACAGGATGCTTGTTCCAGTATATTGCTGTGTTTCATATGCGAGTCTGTGTCTCCCTCATATTGCATACATCTGGTATATGGTTCTCTGTCCACAGCACAGCAGCTGAGCTAATCCCTACCATTAAGAGGCTATGGGTAAAACCTATTCAGCAGCTAGACTCACCATATGGCAACTTTATTGCAATCCAATTGTGCAGCTACTGGTGTCCTTAAAGTATAGGTAGGCAGAAAGCCATACATCTTCATTAAAGAACTGAAAAATACATCACGTCACATAAAACTGGGAATACCCCAGAACCTTTGAACACTGTCAAACTCCAGCTGCGTTTTACTATTATAAAAATTAAAAAAGGAATAAACTCAGTACAATTGAATTCTAGGCTCTGGTACATTGTCATTAAACTTGCACTGTTATTTATGGCCAGTGCGCCCAATAGGGAACTTAGAAAAGAGTTTAAAAAAAACATAAAAAATATAAAAATGAGAAAAATGAGGGCGGCAGAGTGGAGGAAACATTGCCGTCTGCCCTCCCGACGTATAATAATGGGTTAGAACCGGCGTGACGTCATCACTACAGAGTCTCCAACATTTTACTCCAAAAATGGCTGTTTTTCTTTAATAAAATGGGAATTTGTCACACTTGGTAATAAGTTATGTTATGGGCTCTTTGGATTGGGTGTATGAATGAAAAGCACATGATGACATTCCTAAACCTGCATGTGAGTGACAGCTCCCCTTGACAACAGTAAAAATATTCACATAAATGTAATAAGCCTCACTAAAAGGGCTTATGGATTGGGCAGGGAACCTGCTGTTAAAACTAATATTATGGGCCATAAGTTAAGTATCATATATTACAAATAATATAGAGAACTACTGTAGAATGTATAAAGCAGCTGATAAGATGGAAATGGTATATACTTTTTCAGTATTCTCTAATAGTGGAAATCTTATTTGTATTTTCACAGAAGTTTCTTTAAACTATGTGTAACATGTGTAGGGGGCCTTTATGGATCTGAATACATAGGATCCATAGGCCTCTGCACAAGCCTCTGTCACCATCGGTGGTGCAGGAAGGAGAGGGGGTACATACAGACTGTTTGCTTTAGGTAGCAAACTTAAGGTAGCAACCTCTTTGCAGACTTTCATATGCATGGAGGGGTAGTGGTCTACCCCTGTACATATTGTAATCTGCACAGTTTTGACTTACGACATTTGTAAAGCCGCAGTTCTTGTGCTCAGTTATCTGAACACAGGACATGCAATAGTTTGTCTTAGCCCAAAACTGCTAAAAAATCCTGAACAGTTGTCCAATCTGGAATATCCCGCTGTCAGAAATTGTTCACGTATAGAGCTTTGGAGTTAGAGGGTCTATATTCAACCTGGTAATGCAGTGCATACACTGCTTACATAAATGCACGATTTTTGTGATCAGAAAGTATCCTTGTTTCTTAAGTCCAAAGTTGGTAAGTCAGGTTTTATTTCACTATATTCACTGAATGGTAATGAATATCATATGTCAATGATTGTGCTATCATTTAACAAAAAAATGTATGCGTAAATGCAGAAATTCAAAGCCAAGTTTGAAGTATGTAAAAAACTTTGTTAACATTGGCTACGGTTTCTGTAATAACCACAGAATACTGTGCATAATACTGAGCAGTATATATGGAGTGTTTGCTGGATACTTCCTATCACTATGCAGATTCTGATCAAAGTCTTTTTGTAATCATTCATAACAATGAAAACAGTTTCAGAAGGCTCATGTCAGGTTCATTAATCGAAAACCTGTTCTAAACACCTTTTATTTGTGACAGCCATCTCTAAGGACACATTGAATGTGTAATATTTGTGTCGCTTGTAGCAGACTGACACCTGTACATTTTAGTACTGTTCATTGAATTATGTAAAGTCTGGATTTCATTATTTCATTATATAAACTAAATTATCTTCATTAGGATTAGCTGAGGCATAGTTTTCATTCATCTTAATTAAATTATCATCTTTAACACCATAAATATTTTCAGGGACACAAAATGAAAAAAAGATGCATGCTAAAAAAAACAGCGTACATGAATGCATACATTGCTACATATATTCATTATAGTTTTAATTGTTCTTTCTTGTTTTTTTAACATAATATTTTTGCTTTACTTTTAATGCAATTCTATTGTGTTTCAAAATGTCAATATGAATGAGTGGCGCAAATCAGAGTATATATTTAAAATGTTATATTGTATTAAACAAATTTTAGTTTTTAAACTAGGAGAGTTTTTTGGATGGTACAGAATTTTTTCGTATTTAAGTTCTGTACACGTTATTTCAATGACCATCTTTCGCATGGATGGGAAATTGACCACTAACAAGTCCTTCACCCTACAGTACCACCCACTCACAGATGATTTACGCATTCCACATGCTGAAATCGACTCTTGACTTTAAAACAGCATTTGCATATTTCACTTATATAAATATAGATCCCAATTTTACCTGTACCTAAATCACCCCTAATAATTTGATGACCTTTGATTTGATTATATAAGCAATTAGAAATATATGTGTTTTCACCGATTAATCCAATAACTGACTATTGCTGCCTTTGTACGATAACTGATCCTGTTCACCTTAATAGCAAGACAAACATCATTTTTTGAGTATGCCATCTCTATCATATTCACAAGACAAAGCCAATGCCTCTGCATTAAGTGTCTGAGCAGTTTCTATATATAAAATAACTTCAGGATAAACTGGTAATTGCTGTGAGAAAGCTTATAATTGCAAGCTACCCTGACAGATCATGAGAACAGGCTGCTTAGCAATTCCAACCAGAGGGGGTTTACCTTGCTGAATGAAAGCATAGCGAATTGCCCTCTGGCCCGAAATGGGTTAAATGCAAAAGTACAGCAACTGTCATTTCGTTCCTTCATTTTATCACCACAAGGATTAACCCCTCGGCTTCTGGAAGACCTCAACTGTGACACATCAAATAGCGACACCCAATAAAGGGATTAGGATCTTTTTCGCATATCAAAGACTCAAGGCGGTGTCTATTTAATAAAAATAAAAGAACTGTCTTGATTTTCACATATTTATTCATTATGATCCGATGCTAAATAAAATAATTGCTTACTATTCACAGCAAGTTGCTTTAATTGGATTGATGATTGAACTTAATTGTGTTCTTATGGGCTACGTAGCCACACCCTGCGGCAAATATGTCATGCGTTCCAGAGGAGAAAAAAACCTGAAAGCAATTAATCAGAACGTATGATACTAACATAACGCTTCAGGTGTGATATGGGTATATTGTTACAGGAAAGAAACAAGAGAGAATAGTTGCAGAATGATGTATTCATTTAAATCCATTTTCCTGAANCTAATGAGCCTTAGCTACTACTGCTTTTAGCAATAGAGACAATTTGTGCCATTTTTTTACATTTCATCAAAGCAGCTTTTGCCTACTTTTCAACAAGTTTGTTTCAGTTTTAATCAGCATAAGAAAAAAGCAAATAAATTACTTCTTGTGTGTCCACACAACAGAAAATAACAAGTGGAATTAAAATACACACAGCTATGATAAATACCTTATACACAGCTTATATAAATAGTAATAAACAAAAATCAAAGCTCTGTATCAAATAGGTGTGTCTTGTACCACCAACGGGTGTGTTCAATAAATAGCTACACTCAAAACTGTTGGGAGAGGGGAAGAGGGAATTTTATCTGGGCCAGGATCTGCTAGGGGCCTTTAATTGATTGAGATTGATGGATTTTTTTTGTGTTTTATTTAACTCTTTACTGCATGCGACGAAGTCCCACACACCATGCAGAAGTTATTACATCATAGCCATTAATATGTTCTGTTCACTTAAAATTCTGATATATACACAATGGCTTAACTGTCATGGNTTTAAGGGATGCAGCTGGTTTAGGCTGGTATGGGGGCATACAGGAAAAGCAGCCACTAGCAATGTATTTCTAGCAGCGCTCATGGTCAATGACAAGCTTTGTCAATAAAAGCAGACAATAATTCTATTAAAAATCATTATGTACAATTAATATTGGTCTAGTTAGTCATTTCCCAGTGTCGTCACATGACCACAATTGATGGGCTACGCTGCCTCTAGACACAACACTAAAGCTTTCCTGGAGTGTTTTTACCTTCTGAGAGACACATCACAGAGGGTTTATAATGGAATTCAAAACCAGTAACAGAGGATCTGTCAGAAAGGTTTTCTTGTGTTGTGCTTCAACATCCACTTTCTCTCCCTTGCGCATACAAGCCAGTCAACAACTTCATCATCCCTATAAAATAAAGTTATTATCTTATGTAATAGCTAAACCTCCTGCCGTTTAGATTCGCATTATGCTACACGCCCCTCATTCGGAAAGCATAATTTTGTGTACTCTTTTGCGAAAGTCTAGATCTGTTCCATAGCGATCCTTACCCAGTAATGGCCTGAAGATATATTTTTATTGTAATAGCAAACTTTCCTTTTAATTTGTATTACTACTGCACAGTAGTTTTTCATAATGTATAGCCGGGCTCTGACCTCTGCTGAGTTCTGATAATCGTTGGGCCTCTTTCTTGACAGAGATATGGAAAGCCACAAGATATAAAATAGATATGCCACAAATTACCTCCATGTGTCCCAAATGAATAAGAAAATATGTATATATATAAGTATTTTACAAAGTCGTCATTTTTGTTCCATTGTGATAGATGTGTAAAATGTGAAAAAAACATAACTGTTAATAATATTTGCACGTATTGTTTTATTAATGAGTTTATTCCAGTCTCTGTGCATATTATTTAAGCGTAACTATATTAAAGGATACAAACATATGATAAAAATTGTTTTCAACCATCTGCAGCTAGTTTAGTATACTTATGGTAGCTGACGGAGGTCAAAATACTGTAACAGTGATTATTTGTGCTGCTATGATATCATTACCATGCATGCTGTGTATTAATCATTTAGTAAACCTAGTGCTTTTCTGCATGGCAATTCTACATTAAAAACAGCCATTATATATCTGTTAACTTAGAGAAATGTGTGAGTCAGTGAAGAAGTGATTGAGTTATTGAAAGGATAATGGCTATATGTTACTTTAGATATTGTTTAGATTTACTATTGTGGTTGAAGAAATGAAATGTATCAGTGGCGGCTTTGAAATTTCAAACAAAGGGCCAGATTCAGCTTTTCACTCTCATGACTTACACTCATGAGTTAAGCTGGCCATACACTATAAGATAAATTGTTCCAATCTAAGCATTTTTAAAGAATGGGTAAAACCATGTTGAATTGCAGGGGGGGTATAATGAATGTCAGTGTGTGCATGCAGGGAGAATACTTTATTGTTGCATGTTGCACACAGATACTGACCAGCGTTACTGTTACCCTGTCATTAGACTTGTGGTAGGAAACATAATCTGTAACCTGTAATACTGATTGCAACTAATTTAATTTACCTCCCTGCAATTCATCATGGTTTTGGCCACTCTTGAAAATTTTTTAGATTCGAACAATTTATCTTATAGTGTATGGCCAGCTTAAATGAATGAGTCGGTAGTCAGAGAGCGGGATCTGGTCCAATGTCACTGTATCTGTTCTTTTTCTACTACTACTAACAATAATAATAATAATAATAATAATAATTCCTCTTCTTACATTTTATTTATATGGTGTCACAAGGCTCTGCAGCACCTTACAAAGTACATAACAGAAATGTTATGAACAAAGCAAAGAACACTATGAAAAAAAGACAAGAGGAAATTAATTAGAGTAGAGAACACTTAAGGACATAAACATGGTTTATTAACATTGCTGCATCAACAGTCATTATAAGCAGCAAGGCGACAGAAGCCAGGGGATAAGTGACATTGTTGGAAATAAAGAGATGTTTAACCCTTCAAGACACAGCCTATTTGGTCCCAAAAATGTGGTACTCGTGCCTTTTCATTGTCTGTTTTTATTATGCTATCTAATAGGTTCTGATGATGTGGGTTACAATTCTTTCACCAAGTAGCATATACTTCTGTACTGATTTCATTTATCAGGAATTAAATGCTTGTTTATTTTCATAACAATGATTACATGCATATACACTACCCATATTTTTATGATATCGTACCACAGAGGTCGTGATTCTAGGACATCTATAAAACCAACTCAATAGCTGTTTTATCACAGAAATCAAGAATGCCACAATGTCATCCACCTGATAATTGGATAAGTGTATAATCAGTTTACATGGTTTATTCACTAAAGTGCAGTTTATTTTTTTGTCGGTTTGCTATTCGCTGTATTCACTAAGCATTAAACCGCCTAAAAACTAAGTGCTTCATAGTGAATACGGCTAGCCAAAGCACTGACTCTAAAATGTGTGGTTTCATCATTTCGTTGAAATCACACTTTAGTGAATTTAGCCAAAGTGATTTGTGTAAAATTAATATTGTCTTTAATGATACATCAATAAAAGTGTATTTTGCTACTAGCCACAACAAAGCAGTTAGCAATATCTTCTAATATTCAGAGGGGTAATACAGATTACAACCATCTCTGGTTACATATTTACAGATCTATTTTTTAGCTTTACATACGTATGACACATTTTGGATTTAAGGGCAAAAGGAAAGCAAACAATACATATCTAAGTCTCAAATTATTTATCTAACAAAGAATTCATATGGTGTAGATGTTCAACCAAAAGCATAGTGCCTGATCCAGACCCTTGCCATCCCGGCATCAGAATTGGTATCTGGGAGGAACTATGGGTCCAGATTGTCCTTGTAATTTGGCGACCACAGATGTACTTCTTTCTTATCAATCAAAAATGTCTCTTTTTAGTAGGTAGTAAGAATTTGGTTGGTAGGACCGTAACCAGCTTTACTATTCGACTTCTGAATGACCAAAAGTGCATTGGCATGCAGGGTGCCAGATGTGCACAAATGGATCCCATGGTATATATCATTCTGAAGGCCAGGAAATTCATCCCTTGGGTTAGACCTGACACCCCTGCCCACACAAATTCCAGTAGTCCTCAAGATCACCTAATGAACAGAGAATACGCAAACCGTGCAAAGCTAATGTCAGATTTGTCAAACAGCTAAGTCATATGTGTCATCAGCAGCTATGAAAGGTCTGATAGGGGCATGCTTCTTTACAGCATAACCAAAATGATTCTACCACTATTTTACAAATCTGATGTGATTTTTGAAAAAATCTGTCAGTGTACATAATGTCATAATCCAAAACTAATCATAAATGTATGTTTTGATTTCATGCTTATTTAAGTTTTTGCTATTATTATTCACTGTTTTTTTATTTAGCTGCTTTATTATTTTACTTAGCTTTTATAATTACTGTAATATCCTTTAATGATGTTTATTCTTGCAATGTCAAGCATGGCTTTTGTATGCTGTCTTATTATAACCTAATCCAATAAATGACATGGAGGTTAAGTCTGTTATTATTTCTATATATGCTTATTTTTTTTATTAGTGTTCTTATGTTGGCAGTGACCTCACCTGTTATTAAACACAGATTGCACTGGAGACCATCCCATTTCTCAGGAATTTGTTGCATTCCTTGCAGAAAGCCATACATTTTACATTTATTTCCATTACCTAAATGTAACGCATTAGGATATTTTTTTAATCTTATTATTTGAGTAACAGAAATTACAAGATGTGAGAACATGGTACAAATATTGCCTGTTAGCATTTCAAGTACCGGTATCTGACAATATTAAATGGAAAACAGTAAAATAGAGGGTGGTACAAAGAAGGAAGCAGAAGCAAAAGGGGAAGGAAGGGAACTAGAATGGATTGGGGTTCGGGGGGTGAGGTGGGGTGGGGAGGTCACCAAGAGAAGCCAGAAGCAGTAGTCAGAGGTCAAAAGCATGCGCTGTGAAGGGAGAGAGTAAGCAAGATCGCGCAAGGTGGTCATGGACGTAGAGGGAAGAATCCCTGTTGGACGAACAAGGGGGACCAAACTGCAATATAGGAGTCTTCGGTACCCCAGAGATAGGGGGTCAGCTTTTCCATGCCTATATAAGGCACTTGGCCGCAGCAAAATATGCGCTGCTAGTTTACGAGAGGGAGTAATGCATTAGATGCAGGAGATTTTGTTGCTCTTATTCCTTATTCTCTTTCATAATGTAAATAGAAATCGCATCACAATACACCACACATCAACAGCCTACATGTGGTGAAATTTACTAGGCATCTAGATAGAGGTGGATTGGGTACTGTTTGGAAAGGCAATTAAGTTTACGAAGGATCATGTGTGAATGGCAATTTTTTTCAGAGATGCGACAAATCGAGTTATCCATGAGGAGTTATCTTGCAGCAGAGATGTATGCAAATGAAGGCGAACTCACTATTGGTGAAATTGAAACCTATTAAACACCCACATTCTTCTTGACTGCAGCCATAGCGCGTTTAGGACTTAGAAAAAGTGCAGGAAAATATTTATATTTTACAAATATTACTGTGAACATGATTAAATAGATAGAAAAAGAATATATACCTGGCGCTCTACTCAGATTTTATTGATATATCCTATCTGAATAAATAATAGTGTTAGTAAAATCATGAATAATTAGCAGCTGACAATAGGGTGACTTAATCCCTTAAAACTAAACAATACAACAAAAAGATGGAACGCTATATATTCAAGAATATTTATTTAAAATTGTATAAGACAATAGACACAATATGTCATCAAATAAACAATAACAACTTAAAATATAATACTGTCTACACACTCTGTCGGTCAATACTTGTAAAGAACTGGATCACAGTTCAGTACATGATTGTTCCTTTTCATGATTTTCTTAATTTTTTTAGAATATGAATTAAATTGAGTTATAAACATTGGACCATTAAATAGATGTATTAGTTTAATAAAAAATTGTAATAGTCTTATTTGTTAAATTGAACTTGTTTTTGGTTTAATATATAATTTTTTGCTTTACAAATCATTAACAGAACAAATTTTTCAACTTTACAATGAGTGTATATGTAACTTACTGTAGTTTTTTTTATTCTGGACTTGTTTCTCTATTATGTTTTATATGCTTTTTCATAAGGGGGTGAAGAATACTGGTCAATTTATTGAAAATTGCATGGGAAAGACACCTCTTTTTGAAATAGTGATTTGAGATCATCGCCTGGTTGAGTTTGCATCAATTTGGATACTCAATTCCTAAATGGCCAAATCGTCAAAAAAATCTATGCACTGATAAGTAATTACTGTTTTCTATTCTATTCACACAGATTTTGTCAAAACGTCATCGTCATCTCTGAAATGTATTTTCCAGCAGTTGTTTGTGACCTTGTTTTTTGTTGTTTATTGTATCCTAAATGTACACAATGTATACAAAAAAGAAAGTAGATAAAGTAGTAGTAAAGTAATATGCCATTCACACTTATTTGAAAAACCTGGGTACCCAGATTTTTTAAGTAATTGTGTACAGGGCCAGTTACAAATCCTGGGTATCTTTAAAAAAAAAAAAAAGGTTATTAATGTGTCTGACTTGGGTTGCGCGCAGTGTTAATGGGCAACCTGGGTTGGACCTGGGTTTTTTAGTGTTAAAGATCAGGAGTCTGGGAAACACCCATGCCACCGGGTTCAGTGTGGACAGGCATTGCAGTTGTCAGCCAGGAAGGTAAAGGGGATGATAAAAAATTGGGGGTAGGATTCAAAAGAGTCACTGTCACCTGAGAGATTAATTAAATTTCATAACAGACGGTCAATGTGCATTGAGAATGTTATTAAACATCTTTTATCTTACACTGCTAACACCCTTAGTAGAATACAATAATAAAGATATAACCACAGAGATTAAGGCACCAACCGCATTAGCCTGCCAACTGTTGTAATTGTGGTTGAGTGAACAATGAGGTCTGATCGGTATGAAAACAATGTCCCTAAAATTCTGATAACATAAACATAGAGACCTGAAAAGGTAATTTTACATTAACTTGAGTTATCTATTGGCAGCCATGTGCGTAATGTAACCTATGCAAATTTGGTGTACTATTTGTCTCCCAGAAGATTGTTCCTGGAAAATACTGTACATGATGCCTAAAGCATAAATTGCATTTAATGATACAGCTCTAATTAGTTCCTAGCATTGTTTGAGATATGATTTATCATATTAAAGCAACTGTTCAACATAAAGCACTAGATCCAGACTTCTGCAATATGTTACAATAGAGATCTCCAAACTTAGTTACACTAGGACATCTGTATGATCGAGGAAGGGGAACCTCTAAGGTAGGTGAGGGGGAACTTTTCAATATTAAAGTATAAGCAGAGTATGGGGAGGATGTTAAGACTCGGATCCAGAGTCTTGCACCTGAGTAAAAGTATGTGCAGGGAGAATGCAGGGAGAATACTTTACTTATTACACACTGATAATGACCATCTGTATTTTACACTGTTATTTAGAGTAGGGTTAGGAAACATCGCTTCTCATCTCTAATTGCATCTGAGGGAATTTGCCTCCCCTGCTGTATAACATGATTTGTCCAAGTGTAACTTTCCTCATAATTCTTCTAGTCATTTCTTACTAAATTATAAAATTTAATAGTGACACATTTTAAAAAGTCTGTAGAATTATTCTATGAGCATTTTTGCCTGTGCTTTTGTTATATGCATTTTTGCCTGGTCTTCATTTGTGTTAGTTTGTATGTTTCCTTTTTATCTCTGCTACTATAGTGTAACTAATAGCATTTGAACTTAATAAAGATGCCTTTCCCTTAAGTCTCTTTCCCCTCATATGCACTGCACTCTGCTCTCCCTTGATTTATCTTGCTGTCTCTTAACCATCCCTGTTTCCTCTCTCTCCGTCATCTCTCTCTCTCTCTCTCTTTCTCTCTCTCTCTCTCTCTCTCTCTCTCTCTCTCCCTTTATCTCTCTCTTTCTCTCTCTCTCTCTCTCTCTCTCTCTCTCTCTCCCATTAGCTATTTTTGTCTGGCCTCATTATTTTAATATCAGTGTAGGATACAAGGGCATCAGTACTTACAATAAGCTATTACATCTCTGTTTAGAAGTCAAATAAGGCGTGCCACCTATGTTCATTTTCTTTCCAGGTACACCATGCCAAAAGCTTGTGCAGACAGCATGGCGTCGGAACTGCCACTACAAAGTGGATGTTAATTACCTAAAACAATAATAGTAATAAGAAAGAAAGGAGAAAAAAATGTGAATCCTCAACTGCAAAGTTATTTTTTGCCTAAGGGAGTTGTAGTTAAATGGCTAAAAAATTAATAAGATACTTGAAAAAAAAATGAAATGTAGATAAAGGTTACAAGCACTTAGTTACTTTGAGAAATTTCTTGTATTAGATTGTGCTTTTTCTAATAACCTCATTAAATAATAACAAGGGAAAAAAACAATAAACTACTTCAGGCTAAAAACCCTCAGTGTGGTAGATTTTTCTCACCCTTGTGACGCTAATCAGTTCCTGCTCAGGAACAAGGAACCGCCATGCAATCTATTGTGAGAAAAAGGACTGGAACACACAGCAGGTGTTACTTATTTGCATGTAGGGATCTTGCCAAGCTCGTAATGTTAATTCTGAATTAAAGTTTTACTAGACATACGAATATAAGAAAAATCACCTATGAAATCAATTTCACAAAATTTCCAGTAATGACAAGAAATGTTGATAGGAAACAGTTGTGAAAGTTAACTAGCATATGTGCCGTTTGCGTAAGTGGTATAGTTTGAGCTAGTTTTCGGCTTGAAAACATGGAAGAAGACACTGTAACAGTCCTCTCTTGGCAGGAGTCAATAGCTTGAGGATGAAGGACTTGAAATAAAAACATAAAAGATGGTTCTCTCTTCTGACAACAATGTTACATATATGACCAATCAGTGCCATTTAATTGTTACATTGTTTTAACACCTTTTTGCCATACAGTCATATGTGGATACATGAATTCTGTGTATTACAAAGCATTGATCTGACTGTACAGTTAATGTTTGACTTCTGTGTCAAGCATTTTTAGTTGAAGAGTTTTTAGATCATAGTTTTTAAATGATATCTCAATATAAATAAAGCAGAGTACCATCTGGAGGGTTATCTGATCATCATACGGTAATCATCAGATTACATGAGTAAAATAGTGTAATGACTATTTAGGTAAAGGCAGAAATACTTCAGATCTTGTTTTGCTTCTATACAAGAAGTAAAATTGTGTAACACTAGCAATGTTGCACCATATCAGAAAAAACATTCCAAGGCACCCCAATGAGAGCGTCACGGCACCCCAGGGAGCCTAGGAACACATATCTCCTAGCTAGAAGACTGTACTGGATTGCATTGGGAGCTAATGGAGATGGGGGCTGCTTCAATATGTGATAAATAGATCTGGGCAATATAAGATTTTTAGGCTCATTAATCCTGGTTTTACTTTAGAAAGTTACATCAAAAAACATCTTTATGGTCTAAAAATTTCCAGCAATATCCCACAATCTGATATACGTTAACTCATACTGTATTTGAAAATTAAAAATAAATGTATATGTAATGCAGTGTTATTAAACCATCATTTATTTCTTTATTAGACTAATTCATTCTTGCCAGTTGTGTGGCAGAGCTGTGTTTAACTATGTGCAGGGGGTTTAATTAATGAATATTCATTTTAGTCAGGCAGGTACAGGCAAAGGAGTTGATGAAGGGAAGAGATCACATATGTGGCTGCTGATCTGCACATGTACCGCGTACAAAGCGATTACCACATTATAGTTAAGATATATTTTAACAACCCTTTAAACCATTTACTGTATATACTCAGTATTACAAATCCCTATGCCTACACTTATGGAAAAGTTTCCATTGTGACTCTGGCTATGGTCCAGTTGTATGGAATGAAAATGTTATTGACTCATTTCTTCGACAATTATTATTCTAAGCAATGCATAATGAATTGGTAACTTCTTGGAATAATATATCATCTCCCTAGAAGTTTACGTCACATGCTTTACTGCATTATAATAGATATATTTAGTAAAAAAGAGCACTAGTGAAATTAGAAGGAAGCATACATAAGCAGTTAATATTATTGTATGAGAGTCATACTGTAGGTGTCATAAAAAAAGATGATAGGATTTAGAATTCCTTTAACAGACAAGTGAGATTATAATTAATTAATTAATTAATAATTAATTAATTAATTAATAGCTACTACATTTTCACTGTATTTATTTTGCTTGATACTTAATATATTATATTAATGACTTGCTCAAGTCAGGTCCAAGAATACAGAGGTCAATCCCTCACTTTTACAGATTTCCAAACTCAACCTTAAAATGTACAATCCATCCTAGATTAAAATGGTAATGGATCCGAAGTCTTGACACAGAGCTGGATGTAAGGCACATCCATAAAGTGCATTTTAAATACCACTTTTCTCTTCACACATCCATTTAAAGGTACAGAAGATTTTTTAAATTACGCTACTGAAATACATTGTTTACAAAAGTCTTGATCCAGATATCTGTCTAAAGCATCTATTGAGTATTATATGATATAGTTAACATCTAAACTGAATTACTGTTTGATGTTCTATCATTCAACAAAAACAGATTGGGAGTACAGTATGTACCGTAAAAGTTCCAAAAGAGTCGCCCCACCTTCAGCTCTATTGTGATAAGAGTGAGCAGCCATGACCATGCCCCCATCCAAATTGTATTATGTGACTCAGTGTTTGCCTGTTCTCATTGTGGGTAAACCCAAATATCTAAATTAAACACAAATAACATTAATACAAATTATTTATATATAGAACATAATCATTACACAAATATTTTCTCTTATACTTACAATTAATTTTCTCATAAAAGTCCAGGGCCTAAATGTACTAAACTGCTGGATTGGAAAAGTGGGGATGTTGTCCATGGTAACCAATTAGATTTCAGCTTGCAATAAGATTATTGAATCTTATTGGTGCCAATGGTCAACATCCCCACTTTTACAATGCCACAGTTTAGTAAATTTAGGCCCAGATCTCAATACATATGTTGGTCTGGAGCAAATTTTCCCGGCTCAAGACCATTTTGGTATCCATAAGCCTACCTTAAATTACACGCACAGATCGTCTGTACAAAAGGCCTAAGAAAGGCAGACTCCGGCGGCTTTGGTGGGCAAAGGCCGTATAGTGCAGGGGCATGCCTATCTCTGCATTAATTGGTGATAAAAAACAAGCATATAAAACATGTTCCTCATGAATAGACTTATAGAACTGATATCACAACCTATACATTTTGCACAAGAGACTTTCATAAATTCTCATACAAGGATCTGGATTCAGCAATATTTCATTTATAAGCGTACACTAAAGCATCCACATGTACCTGTGTGATCTTGTCATTGTCTTGTCGTCTCTTTCCTTCATCCTCTGTGGCACACTATGAATAGTGACACTAACTGCGGCTGCCTGGCAATTTTTTTGTGTTGATTACAGCAGTTAAGAAGTTCACTGTGAAGTACTAATATAAACACCATGTACTCAAAGGAAATTAACACATCAAGCAGAATATGACCATTTACATTAATGCCCCACATAGCATGCGAGTATAAAAACAGTTTTTTTACATATATATCTGTATATCTATATCTATATCAATCGACCTATATCTATCTATCTATATATATATATATATATATATATATATATATATATATATATATATATATATATATATATATATATATATATATATATATATGCACACAAG
>JABWIB010003351.1:3499-13649 GCA_016617825.1 Platyplectrum ornatum | reverse complement strand
ATGTTGCACACAGATACTGACCAGCGTTACTGTTACACTGTTATTACACTTGTGCTAGGAAATCTCTCAGCTGTAATACTGATTACAATTAATTCAATTTACCTCCCCTGCAATTCATCATGGTTTTGCCCACTCTTGAAAAATCTTTCGATTGGAACAATTTATCTTATAGTGTATGGCCAGCTTTAGATTTAAGATTGTTCAGTTTAACCCATTAATTGTGGTCCCTTACAAAGTGGAGGCATTTATAGAAACCATTATAATTACTACACCGTTCACCTGATTTGGATGTAAATACTCTCAAATTAAAGATGAACATCTGCAGTTAAAGCATTTCTTGTTTATTTCATTTCACATCCATTGTGATGGTGTATATAGCCCAATGTCCCAATATTTATAGACCTGACTAGGTCTATACTCTGTTCTGTACCTGTAAGATAAGTTACAATAAACCTTAATAACATTTCTATAAAAAAAACAACTACATTTTGGCCCATCTGAAATACATGGGAAATATGATTTATTAACAATGACACCTTAAAAAAAAATAGCAGAAAATCATAAACAATAGAAACGAAATCCCTGTATGTTGCATGTAATAAGACAGAATGGAATGCCTTTACTGGATTGCTTCACTTAAACATGGTGATACCAGAGGTTTGCAAAGCATGATGGGAGTCTGAGGAGCACCAAAGGCATATGTCTGATTATGCAGCATCTTAGTGCTCAGGACATTGCCTAGCAGAGGTAAAGATCAAAAAAGAGATATTAGGGAATATATGTGTGTACTGGATGAGAATATCAGCTACTGGCATATCCTATGCACTGCCATGCTAAATTACTGCATGTATTCAGCTAGTGGTGTGTAGCTTTAAAAGAAACAGGTGATCTTTGGTAACAGCCAAGATTCCTTTGGCAGCAGTTTTAGAACAGTCCAAAACTCTTTTTCATGTTTAGCTGTTTCCATGGAGGTAGAGCGCAGAATTGTGTCTTATTTATCCCAAAGACGGCAACAAATTCCTGGTCTGACAGATGCATCTATGAAATAAACAGATAAAGTGTTACACAGATCTGAAGCATCAGCTGTTGGAGTAAATTGTGTGACACTTTCTTTTAGCAAATCTCTCTACATATCACTAGAAAAACCAAACAATATGAAAAAGATTACAGTGATCTAATATGCTATTTGTTTAACACTAGTTAGATAAATAAACCATATCTGAGGCCATTTTTCTCTCTACATAACCAGCCGGTAACAATGTTTAATGTTATTTTTTAAGGTCACAGTCTGTAATAATCTATAATCTATAGATGCTATTAGCTTGTTAGTTTAAACATAGTAACATTGTTGATAAGGTTGGAAAAAGACACCAGTCCATCAAGTTCAACCTATCTTGGATCTCCTGCGATCCTAATCTTATAATTTAAGTTGATACATATGAAGTCTGGTTCAATATGACAAAGCTCTCTCCTGGCTAAGGTACCTATTTCCTCAAACCCTTTCTTAAAATATATCCATTGAATCTGGAATCACAAACTTCCCTGGCTGTAAATTAAAGTTATAATAAAGAAACCTTGGTAGGTTCCAATCTAACGTAATCACATATAAGAAGAAATAATATGAATGGAAAATGTATGAGTTTAGGGAAACATGGGCTCTGCTTTACATAGAGCTTTTTATTGATGAAGACAAAACTGAAGGGAAAATGCCCCAAGAACAAGACATTTGCAGTAGAGGCCAGACAGAGCCAAAACCATCTACAGTGTTTCCCCCGATAATAAGACCTACCCTGAAAATAAGCCCTACCCTAATTTTTTTGTAAACCCGGCCAAAATAAGCCCTACCCCGAAAATAAGTCCTACTCTGAAAATAAGCCCTAGTGAATTCCCCAGGACTGGGGGGCATTATGGGTATAAAAGCAGGACTGGGGGGGGCATGATGGGTATAAAATCAGGACTGTTTATATGAATCTCTGTCAATGTTAATTAAAATAAGACCTACCCTGTAAATAAGCCCTATGGTGTTTTTGGACCAAAAAAAAAATAAGACAGTGTCTTATTATCGGGGAAACACGGGATGTGTTTCAGTCTTCAGGCTGTAATTGACTGCCAAGGATTTGTAACAACATATTAAAAAATAAAAAGTTAGATTTAGGATCATGTGCCTCTAATCAGGGAATACCAAACCCTAGAGCTCTAAGGCTGGGTATTATATGCTGCCCACTATGTCATGTCACATGCTGCCGCAGACCATTCATGAAGGTGTTTCAGGGGACTCATGGACAGGAAAGGCCTCCTGTAGTGAAGGTCTGTAGAAGACCGGCCCCAGTGTATCAGCTGATGGATTTTTCTGGGACCATGACAGCGATTCCTATATGGAGTCGGGTCTTTGTGGTTGTGGGTCCTGATGCTGTGCATTGGTTGCACGGCTGCTATTTTTGCCCCTGCCTTCACAGATATCATTGAGACAGTTAATCACTTTACCTGTCATTGGTTTTGGCTGATCAGTGTAGGCAAACTAACAAATAGCTTTTACAGTTTTACCACATATAATGCAAATATATTATTACATCCATGGTCAGCGCCCAACAAGTCATCTTACCTCTTTCTTTGCAGGATCCACACCCTCTGGTAATTCATCTATTTGCTTTCCTTTTAAGGCAGCAAGGGGAAAGATCTGGAAATTCTTAATTACAGTTGGGGTCGGAGTACTGGGGGATACTCCAGTTACCTCCTAAAAAATGTTGAAAATGACTTTATGTAGAACCTTTCTTCTATAAAGTTAAAGCAAGATCATTACTGGAAAAGCACCAGGACTATGGAGAGGTCACTTGTAGTTCAGGCATCTTATAGGTGAGGAAAAACATTAGAGACATTATGTACATGTGTGAGTGCTATTCACATTTTAGGTAAAAAACACTTATAACCCAGCTCACTGACAACTGAATCCTGGATTCTCTCCAATCCAGGTTCTGATNTCTCCACATCCAGGTTCCACCCTCTTCCAATTCTGCCATTTTCACCTCTGCAAAATCAATCGCATCACACCCTTCCACTAAAGCCACTTATTCGCTCGCTTGTCATTGCCCGTCTACACTACTACAACATCCTCCTCAGTGATCTTCCACTTGCCAGCCTCTCTTTACTACAATCCATACTAAAACAATCCATACTCAAAGGAGCTTCCAATCTGTTCAAACACCTCAAAACAACCTACTAGGCTCTCTCCTTTTCCTCTGCTCCTTACCTCTTTTTCCACACTCTTGTCCCATCCATTATCCTGGCAATGGCCGTCCCACATGATTTTTACCTTTCACTCATGCAGAACGTCTCTCTGCAACAACCCACCTCAAGCTATGAGGATATTTAATAATCTTCAAGCGCTTCCTCAAAACCCACTTCTTAAAATTGGCTTACCCCTCCTCCACATAATCTTTCTACCCTCTCCTTGTTCATCCCAACGTCTTCTGTACACCCCTCCACGTTAATTCAGGTGGTACTCAAAATCCATTTGTGGTATTATCATTTGAACATTATCAATAAAACACTATTACCTGTGTAATTCTCCGTATTCCTGCAGTATCACCGAGTTCCTTCTTTAGTTGCTCATAAGATTTACCACCCTACAAAGCGAGGTAAGAGTACATTCATATTTCCATTACTATTTTTCCAGTCAATAAAATAATTTAGTTAATAGTTTAGCAACCAATAAAGTATTATTTTCTTCCAAATTCTGTTATTATTGGTTGCTATTGGTATTGCCGATACACTGAAACAAAATCCAGTACAACATTACACATCACAACTATTTGAGATGAATATGACAATAGAACTCTGGTTATTAGACATTAGGTGTAAATGGACTTAAGGGCACGTAAATGCAGAAGCAAATTGTAACCTGAATAATACTGTATTCAATGGTGTAAGTGGGGATTTAAAAATATGGGTATAGAGGAGGAAGGAGTAGATCAGGAACATTTCTCCTGAACTCGCTGGTTCGGAGGGGACAGGGCTTTAAGAAGGGGAGATGCTTAGCGGCAAACAGTACCTGTAAACCATACCTGTGTATACCGGACCACTTTGAGAACTGATTGTGCTAATTAAGGTTATTCGATATCAGTTTTGAGTGGATGGGGTACCATTTTGTATTGAAAAATAAACATTTCTAGCAGTATTAAACCTTACACTCCATTTGTATGGGTCCCAAGCCAGAAACCATCCTGTAAAGATTGGTGGCTCAAACCCCTGTTTGATGATGAGTATTGGAGTTTCTGGGTCTCGCTCACTGGGATGAGTCTTTAAATACTCCTGAGCCGTTATTGGGGCTTCTTTCTTCTCAATCTCATTTGCTTCTAATCCAATCCATAAGAATATCTAGGTGATGGAAAAAACATATGTGATATTACTCGAAGATTTGAAACTTCTAGAAACAAGTACCGTAACTAACCTATGTATAAGTGTAAACAACTTACATAAAATTTTAATAGTGACAGTCTAAGATTGAAAACTACCTTAATTGATCTATGTAATATATCTAGAAGGTGGCAAAACATTATAAAAAAAAAATGCTCAATATATGCTCCATGAAAAATCTTTGCACAGATGTTGTCTTCCACAACGCAGACCTGAATTGGGGTTTCAGATGGATACACAGTATACAATTATCAGACAGATTAGCACAATACATACTCATCAAGTAATTACAGTACTCATCAGCATTAGAGCAGCAGCATAACATAAAAGTCAGTTATGATCTCACTTCATCAATTGTGTGAAACTAATAGGTTAATATATAAGCACCAGATAATATTTATTTCTATCTTTTTAATTATATTTTTTAGAGTAGTATCGTATTATTGTTGTAGAGGGGTAGTGAAAAACATGTATGTAAGTGTTAACATTCAAACACATGTAATTACTACTGTGTTTCCCCGATAATAAGACACTGTCTTATTTTTAAAGGACAAAAAAAAACATAATTTCGGGGGAGGGCTAATTGGACACTGGACAACACTGACACTATATGCCCCAGTGTAGTGTAGGGACGTAGCTACCGTAGTGTGTAGATTAGATAGGGCTTATTTAGCGTAGCTTAGGGCTAGAGGAACAGTGCATTAGATAGGGCTTAATTTTGGGGAGGGCTTATTTTAGACAAAGTACTGTAAAATGGGGTAGGGCTTATTTTCAGGATAGGTCTTATTATCGGGGAAACACTGTAGTAAATAATGTATTCAGGGGCGTAACTAGAATTTGGGGGCCCCATAGCAAAATTTAAATGGGGCCCCCCAACTCAGGTCTCCGCCATTTTTTATATACAATTTATACACATTTATATATAATATAAATATCATGTATTTATTAGTAAAAAAATAAAAAAAAAGTAAAAATAAATACTGGTACTGTCATAGAAAAGATACAACAGACAGAGGTCAGTGACTATAGGTGTGTGCATATAATGTGTGTATGCATATGTGTATGTGTAGTGTGTATGTCATCAAATTGTAGCTGCACTATATATATATATATATATATATATATATATATATATATATATATATATATATAGGGCCCCCCATTGCTGCCCGGGCCCCATAGCAGCTGCACTCTTTGCACCCTCCATAGTTACGCCCATGAATGTATTATATTATACAGACACAAATGAATAATCCAATAATCTAATCCAAGGCTTGAGGTGGGGGTGTATACAGTGGTATGCCATACTAAAAATGCTCCCAATGAATAAATAAAAACATTTTAATCTTTATTAGCTATTATTTTCTATGTATCCATACAGCCACTAAATGTCCATACCAGAAGAACTAAGTATCCACTGATCTAATCTATTAATTACCTGGTCCCATGTGTCCAAAAGCATGACATCCGAGGGGTCAAGATCATCTTGAGTGAAGTCTGTGACTTCCGTTACTATGAAACGTCCAGTCTTATTAGAGCAATCAAATAGACGTGGATGAATGTCTGATACCGATTGCTGAAGTCTGTCAAATAGAAAGAATTATAATACAATTACAATAAATATTTATACAGAATAATATTTAGCATTTTTTCTGAATACGGTCAAATGAGCTTAATAAGAGCAGCAGAGAAGGGAATATGATTGGTGATTCCCACTGTATATACAGATTGATGTGAGCACTGAGTTACCAACCCCTCATTCATTCAAAGAAGGACCTACACATTTCTAATCCATTACATCTATATTCATTGAAAGTCAGAATAAAAATAAAGCAGTGTGTTCAGATATGTGCAGGTTGCTAAAACATAGCAGGGCTGATTAAACTGCAGGGGGTGACCAGTTATAACTGTGAAAACAGAATTATAGTTGAGTTGAGTCTGGATCAGCCCCAAAAAATGGTCAGTTGTGGTAAGTCTTGATATGGTTCAGTATCAATAATAATCATAAATTAATACATTTATTATATATAATACAATCTTTCAAAGACAAATTAATACCTCTTGTCATTGGCATATGGGGTCTTTCCACCCAGAATCTCCCAAAACTGTACAGTCTCCTGTCCTTCAGCTAATGTCTCCTCATTTCCATCAGACAAAACAGCTGCCAGCTTCTTGGCCATCTCTCGTTCATCTCCACTTGAGCCCTTTGAAATACAGTACACACATTTATATATATGTAATATACATGTCTAATAGTGTGAAATGGCTAGATCGAAAAATGGAATGAAAATAAAGGAATGATGAAGTGCAGAAGTTGTAAGAGCACTACGGTTTGTGCCATAACCATACCAATGCATAGTTAGACTAAAGGGACCAAGTGTTTCTTATCTGCAATGAAATTCTATGAGTACATTACTTTTGGTAATTTAAGGATTAAATATATATTGCCCAAAACTTAAATGTTTTTTAACCTCTGAACACAACAGCATATTTCATTTGTAGAGTTCCTATACATAATTATGAGAGAGGTAAAGCTATTATAGGTTACTCGGCTCTACTGTTTTTACCTTTCCATACCACAAGAAATGCCCTGTCTGAGTCTTCAGCAAGTAGACATCGTTGGAGTTGAGGGACGATGCATATGCAGGAACTTCTATAGCTTTTGTGTTTGATGGTTCTGTCCCATGAATCTGAAACAGTCTCACAGGTGGTTCTGGCTGCTCATTTCCCTTCCGGGATGTACCGCCCTGCACAACAATGAAACATAGCAAGTGGTCACCATTATATTTACCTGCTCCAAGTCATATACTATTGCATTCTGTATACACACTATGGACTGAATCCAGACCTCTGTGCACATTCAATACACACAGACCTGTTATAGACCGCTCATATGCCACTCTCATGTGTGGATCTGACATCATTTGCACTGCTATAGTCTTATCTGAAGTCCCTATCCACCCCCATACCTGCCGACACTGGACAGATCCCGCCTATATTTGTAATTTTATCATGTGGAAAAAGATAAATCACAAAATTGGAATCTTTTTTTTGTGGATTGCATACCTTTTAATATTGGAACATTTCTAATGTATTACTAAATAAGTTAGTGGAAGTGATTAGGGGTCAGGTCACCCTTTGGAAAATCATTAATACTTTGTCAGGACAAATTTTATAACCAGGAGCCATGTTCTCTGTCACCCAGGAAGTGACAGAGGGGCATGGGACCTTCATGTACCACCCTGTCACTAGCCTTGCTACTCTAGTAAATTGCCTCACTAGGCACTCTGGCCTCATGCGACATATACCACTGACTATGCTGCAGAAATGAATGAATCACTGGGATTTACAATCAATAAAGTTGATATTTGTAGTCGTTGGTTTTACAGATAATCTGAATTCTGAAGTGAGTAGAAAAAACAATGTAGCTGTTACCTCAAAAATGACAAGCTTTCCTTTGAAGATGGCCATGAAATGTCGGGGCTCCTTTCCCATGCACACCCGCACCTGTACTGGTTCCCCTTTAAAATCCTGGTCAAGCTGAACAGCCAGATAGGCAGAGGCTGTCACCTCATCCTGTGATGCATGGCGACCCTGTAGGGGGGAAAGTATTATGTCTCACAAATATCCACAAACAAGAGTTTCGCATAAGAGTGTCAGAAAGGCAGAAAGTTTACTAAGGGTTGTGTTTTAGTCTGTGATCTCACCGTTTCTCGCTGCATGTTTTGGTCGAGNTTTATGGTTGAGTTTTAATATTTACTATTGGTTGACTAGTTTGGGTGAGTTAGTGTGAGTTTTTTAGGCACATTTTGTTAATTTCGCTGTAGTGTGTGTGAATTTCAATATCACTATGTTGATGTTTGCATCTCACCTCTATTTGTATTATTTCAAGCCCACCTACAAATATCAGCCATTTTATCAATGATGACATACTATAAAAACACTCCATTGCCTGCTTTCAGTGTGGCTTTGTAGTAAGAGACGAGGGTAAGGAGAGTGTAGGTATTGTAGGTTAGTTAGTGTTTGTTTGTTCGGTTGTAAGTATATGTTGTGTTGTATGTATGTTAGTGTCTGTGTCAAATATATAACTATTGGCATTAACTTGGTCTGGCACCACTATATAACACAATCATATAGGTATGCACTAACAGTTCAGAAAAACACTCTCATTCTCTGAAAGTAGATTAAAGTTTGTGGTGTCATCACTTGTATTCGTAGTAGAACACAACACATGCTGTGACTGTGATTGAAGAGGAGAGTAAAGACTATTTACGGTAAGGACTTGTTTACAGCCTAATATTGTAAGAACATGTTTCTGCAAATGAGGCCAAACCAGAACCAAATTTCTATGTACTTATGCAAAATTTAATTTCAATTCATTTGCATCAGCTCTAGGGTATGTATAAGTTAAACATGATGATGATGGCTGACAATTAACAGCTATATGGAGTCATTATATTGTGCATTACTAATGTTGCTCATGCCTTGTGCAAGTAAATCAGGGGAAGAAAGTTGCTGTTCTATAAAAAATATATTTATTTTTACATTCCTACATTTGAGACTACATCAGTTAATTACATTAACTATAAACCAATAACATCACACTTACCTGCCATATATAGAGTATATAATGGGGTTTTTTGTTCACATGGTATGTGTAGAGTACAAGATAACAGTCACCACCATAGAAATATCCATACCACTGGATATCCACCGGGACTAACTCCAAATTCTCAATCCTCCAAACCTGGAGACGATATCCATGTCAGTATTGTATATTATAAGCTTTACTCTACATAGAAGGGAGCAGCTTTCATAGACTTATACTGACTTAACTGAGAACTGTCATAGGGACTGAATAATTTTTACAATTATCTAGTTTTCCTTATTCTTTATTTATCAGTTGCACTGTAAATTGTGCCCCTTAGGAATGACCAATAAGTCAACTCTTATTCTTATGGGTCAGTACTCATAAGATGGTGCATCACTAATTTGTTGTATTTTGGGTTTCTGTACTAATAAGCCTAGTAATGATAATAAAAATAATAATTTTAATAATTATTATAATAATAATGTACGAGAACAGAACTTCGGTGAGCCAAACACTGAAATTGCTTAACTAAATGTGCAGTGTCTGCATTATTCCCTCTATACATAAAGGAGACCACTTGCCCCATAGGTGAATCCATGTCTTAAAAGCAAGGTGGTGTGGAGGTCTGTATAATAGGTGAGGGCTGAAGCCAGCCCTTAATCTATTATTTAAATATCTCCCTCACCCCTGTGCGTATATCACAAGCCCCTGCTTGCACATGCCTCCTCCCATCCCTGTATGCAAACAGCATACATTCCATAAGGATGGCATATAAAGTGTACGTACACACATTCTGTGGTCAACCTCCATATCTAGGCTGTAGGCTGCATGATATTAATAATTTCTTTAATGAGCTACTGGTGCTCTCATACCTCCACGCTACCACTGCCATCATCCACCATTCGCTCCTGTGCAGCCACTGCTGGCCTCGTGTGGAGTACAGAGGCATCAAATTTCTGCTGGCTGACTTTTGCTGTAAAACATATTGAAGTAAGGTTATATGTAGTGAAGATACCATTATTTATTTTATTTATTTATTTATTAACAGGGTTTTATATAGCACCATCAGATTACGTAGCGCTTTACAATTTAACAAGCAATAAGACATGACTGGGTGGTAACAGACAGAATGGGGGGGGAGAGGGC
>JABWIB010003350.1:34082-48689 GCA_016617825.1 Platyplectrum ornatum | reverse complement strand
ATTACCTTTTACAGCCAATCACGATGATGAGGTTGAAACTCATNTTTCACCTAATTACACTGGTTCATTGTGAACGGTGTTGACCAGGGTACTGTACTTTGTGAATTATCAGGGTAATTCAGCAGTGTGAACGGGGTTAATGACCAGAGTAGTTCAGAGCCCCAGCAAACTACCCAGTTTAAGTTAAAAGCTTAACTCTAACCCACCCACACTGAAAATGAATATAAAGTAAATTCTGAACCATAGTTTTACTTTAAAACAACAGTAATAAAAAATCACAATACTAAATGTCAATATTGAAAATGAACTAATTTAAATATACAATACTTGACAGCACAGACACAGCACACAGGTGAGGTTTAAAAGAAATTCTTACTTACAGCAACAAGCTTCTGAATCAGAAGGTAAAGTTTAAGAAAAGCANCAGAAAATGGAACACTATGGTTTACAAAAGCAGAAGCAAGTATAGTTAAATAAAAAAGATGACCTTTAAGAAGTATAAGCCAACTCAGAACAATGACCACAGAGTGGTTCGTCTTGCAAAGCAGAAGGAGGCTAAAAAGGTTATTAGAGCCATAAAGGTCCATGTAGAGGAAATAATGGCCCATTGAGTATGAAAACGGCACAAAAGCTTTTTTAGGTATATAAATGAAAGGCTCAAAAAATAAAGGTACAGCAAGACAGATTGGGAGTTTGACTAGGGTGACTGGGATATGGCAGGTCATCTTAATACTTATTTTTGTTCAATATTTACAAAAAGAGATGTAAAAGTATGTAAAATNAAACTGAGAGCTTGAATCTGATTGGTTGNTATATNCAATTTTCAGTCCCNCTTCAAGTTCCCTGCTTAGTAAATTTAGGCCAGGTGTTAGAAGGACTCTCTAGCTNAAAGTGGGCAAATGAATAAGGCCACATGATATACAGTACTGTACATATCAGTATACTAAAACAGCTTAAAGGGTTGTTGGTAAAACCAATATCAGAATTATGTAACCAATCACTAGTACTAGACAGTGATCTATCATCCACAGAGCCTTATGCAGGGTTTCTGACTCCCAAATTTCAAGCATTAGGGTTAGGGTTAGGATACAGGAATAAAGGTAGCATAGAAGGGGAGGGTANATTAAGGCTGCAGGAAGGAGAGGGATCATAAACATCAGGGTTTATATAAAACTACTGCCCCTAGTTGATCCTCAGTTTAGTTTAGGATTTCGAACATCCCATACACTTATATTTATAAGTGTGCTTAAACTGTTCTGTGCTAGCCACCAACACCTCAGTNGGAAGGCTATTCCAATTATCAACTACCATTACAGTGAAGTTATTTCTTTGTACCTACCATATGTTTCTACAAATGCCCTTGTATCTTAATTCACCTCTTATTGAAAATACTGCATAGTATATTTGAAAGCTGCTATCATACTGCTCTTTTTATTTGATCCAAGCTGTTTCCTTTAATCTTTATATGTTCTTTCGTACAGGACATTTACTATTTTAGTTGTTAATATGTTCTCTAATGTATTTATTTAATATCTGGAAATATGGCTTCCAGAAAATAATACAGTATTTTGAGTAAAGCTGTACAAATGCCTTATAGAGAGGCATTACTACTTCCCTCCTTCTGCCACTAATTCCTCTCCCTGTGCAACTAAGAATCTGATTTGTCTTTCTCGTTGCNTTGTTACATTGCTTGGCTACTTTAAAGTTACATGTATTTATAACTCCTTTTGCAAACTTTTGGGTTCACTTTTGGTTTACCCCTCCTGGTGTGTCTCCACTGTTACATATCTGCAATAATACATAGTTTCCCCATGATACAGTGAAGTGTCAAAAATATATATTATATAGCACTGGTTAAAGTGCAGATCCCTGGAGAATTCCAATGGTAACCCTGCCATCTCCAGGAATTATTCTATTTATTACAACCTTTTGTTGTCTAACCTATACGCAAGATTGTATACACATACCTGTCTTTGATTCTAATCTTACATCTCCCAGCTTATTTAACAGTCTGCAATGAGGCACAGTGTCAAAAAACTTACTAAATGTAGATACGTTATGTCTACATCGCCCTTGATCTACTACCTCAGTGACTCTGTAAAAAGAATCAATAAGATTTGTTTGACATGATCTTCCCCCAGTGAATCCCTGCTGCCTGGGAAGAGCTTTCAAGTATTTCAAAGAGTGTAATCATATACAGGAGGAAGGAATTTTCTAAAGGTAGACATATAAGTACACAAGGAAATGTATTTAACCTGGAGAGTGGTAGGTTTTACTTCATAGTGGAACAGCCTTCTATCTGAGGAGGTAGAAATAGTGGAACAGTTTAAAGATGCTTAGGATTCATATAAGTATATACAAAATCTTACATTGGGTTAGTCAGGGTCAGTATGGTTTCAGGAAAAAAGTAGACTAGACAAACCAAACATTTGTGCCTCAGAGGACCTACACAGTTTTGTTCTCTTGAAATAAGACTATTAGTTATAGACTAAGCACAGACTAATTATCAAATAAAATAAACACTCCATAACCAAAGACAAACAGAATGCCTGTGTAAACCAATTATCATATAAAGCATGGACTACTATATCATTGTTTCTGGGTAAATTGCAGAAGTTTTTTTAATGTAAGATTTTTTTACATAATAATTAAAGCCATCTCTTGTATTCATACCCCCTCCCAAACAGCTTAATCACTTCTGCTTCCTACTCACTCCTGTACCTAGCAATAACAAATGCCACCTTACCATAAATCACGATACAGTCTATATTTACTATATCATANAATCTGATGAACTCAAATGCAGTGAAGAAACATTAATTCACTGAATCATGATTTTACATCTGAGAACTATGACTGAGTAAAAGCAAGAAGCTTGTCGACTAAAAGAGCCTGGTACTCTTCAAAAATGATTTAGTTCAATTATCTTTCACTTACCTGACTTGAGTTCTGAGCACAGCATGTAATAAGAACATTCACATAACAACTACAGTGCCTGTTATCCATTCAAAAAAGGTTTCAATTCACTTCCCTTTACTTACCTGGCTCCAGATATCTATCAAAGCGTTAGGAGATCGTGCATAGAATGGATAAGAAAATACCCCTCAACAGCTACAGCATCATTGAGAGGCANAGCAAGACGCCCCGGGGAAACTACAGCAGGGGGACAGCAGAAATTAAGATCATTGGGTGACACCAGTTCTTTTCCTGTGGGTTCATTAAAAACAATGTTCCATTTGAGAATAAGGCTGAGTAGGTGGGGGCATTGTTAAGCAGATCTGCTCACATGTATATATAAGCAGCATTCAGCATTCATAGAGTGCAGGATGCTGTTTTAAGCTATCAATCTCTGACCGATTGCTTACAGGACAAGGAGAACAGTCACCATGGACCTCCTTCTCCTCTGGGCCCCATAGCAGCAGCCCACTTTGCACTCCCTATACTTACTCTACTGAACTGCACTTTAGCAAAAAAGCTCACATTAGCTAAAAAACTAAAAAAAAAAACCAAATGATAGTTTGCATGCTGCTCCTAGCTTCAGTTCACACATATTGAGCTTGTCCTGAAATGTGTCGCCCTTGCAGAAGCAGAGCAGAGAAATTATGCTAGAAGCTTTTGGAAGTATTGAGCTGTGATTTGATTACAATATTTTCTTTCAATTTTGATAAATTACACCCCAGCATTTCACAGCATGATACACCAGAGGGCATTGCAAAACATTCCCATAATAAAGTTATTGGCAATTCAGATTTTATGAAAGCGTATTACATCTGAAAGGCATTTGAAATTATCTTGCGTTTGATGGAATCCGATTATATGTACTAAATAAATAATAAAAAGTCTAACTCATTTGGTGCCTTCCTATGTTTTATTTAATTGTGTATGCAAAAATAAATATAATTATGCCCTATAAATGGACCTGTGTTTTGTTAACGGTTTAGCATTGGTAACTAGTACTGTACATACTACTACCAAATGACTGGAACCCGGTCTTAATATCTGTTAAAGCCATTCAACCAGATTCTGGCAATAGCTTTTGGGATGTTCTGCTTTGCCTGTGGTCATTATTTGTTCGTAATTAGGAACTAGCAGATGAATGACTAATGCAGAAATTGCAAATAGGCATTGCCTATGTATGACATCATAGTAATATACAACAAAGCAAGTCGCACAAAATGAAATAAATCATTAAGTTGGGAGGAATTTTTGGTGGTTTATTCGACAGTTGACAAGTGCTTGAGGAATTAGTTCGGACACCCAGGCTGAGGGTGGGCCTCCTATGACCATGGCCTATACCCAGCATAAGGAGCAACTAAGGAGTCGTATACCACCTGAGATCCTTTTCAGTGTGGGGATCTGTTATTCAAAGTCTCGTATATTTTTTTCAGTTTGTATAGAAATTAAATAACCACAGTGCTCTTTTTCCTACTTATGAAATGTTCATAGTATTTTACTGTTTTCTTGTTTCTTTCTTTACCTTTTGATTAAATTATGTATTTTGAACATTAATTTTGTTTTGCTTCCACAGTTGCAGACCCTCCACAAGCTGCTTCCCTGGGTGCACCTCCTTCACCCCAGGTTGCCTAATTTGTTATTTAAAAAAAAAAAAAAACAAGTTAAAACAGGATGAAATAAGTGTATATACCTATATCATCTATGATAATTGGAACCACAAAATGTATTTGAATCACAGTTTTATTAAAGTCCAATTTTGTACACAAACAGAATGCAATAGAGAAAAAACTGGGAGCCTATATAATTCCCCTGAANAAGTCCGGAGTAACAGGAGTTATACAAATAGGTTTCATTTTGTTAATTGCGAACATTAAATATGGACTTTTCCCTGGTAACGGTTTGTCTTCCAGGGCCTCGTGGTGAACGGTTTTATATGACGAAAGAGATGCTAGCTGGTGAATACTCACCTGAATGTTAAATTGATCTTGCTGTGCGATATTCTATTTTGAGTTAACATAGTAAAGATTCTTTTAAATGAGTTACTTCACTGTTTGAGCGTTATTTCTCTTTTTGATCCCTTTTCTGTGCATATCTCTGTGATATTGATAGGAATGAGTTGGTATAATAAACCCAAGCAGATTTGATTTCTGAGTCAGATGATCAGGACGGGACATAAAGATACTACTTACAAAATAATAATACTAACAATATCTGGTATGCTGAACAGACACAACAGTTGTGTTGAATAGTAATATTCAATCAAATACTACAAAAATGTATAGATTGGTTTGGGGATACCACTGGGTGATCCGGTTTCCACTCAAACACCCCCCATAAAAACATGCCAGTAGGTTAATTGTCACCNAATAAATAAGNGGTAATAATAAAGTATTAAAACCATGGCTCCCAGATCCTATAAAGGAAGGGACAGTGTCAAGCAGAAGGCAGTTTCATGAAGAGGGTACGTCCATNGATTCAATATACCATAGCNGAATAATTGTAGCTGGTAGGGTTGGAGCAGATTGGTTCTTCCAATTTTTTGCAATTAGGAGCTTTGCAGCAGTACAAATATGAGACAATAATGTGCAAGCAGGTTTGACACAGTGATGGTTAGGTTTTATCCAATGCCAACCCTTATCCTAATCCTCACCCAAACCATACCCTTCCTACAGCCTCTCTATTCTTTGATCCTCCCCTTCATAACCTCCCGTTTCTACCATTCACCCACACCCACGCAGTCTAACCCCAACCTTTCCTGTCTATAGTACATTCCTTCCCTGCAGTCTAATCTGAACCGTCCCCTTCTACGATATGTTATCTTCCTGTAGTCTAATCGTAACCATTCTTTTTCCCCTTCTACAATCCATTCCTTCNCTAANGTCTAATCCCAACCCTCTCCNCTCTATGGTCTATCCTCCCCCCCAGCCTTCCCTTCCAAGATCAACTTTTGTAATGCATCCATCAGGACTGGTGCCATATGTGTACATATTTTAATTATTTAACCTGTTGTTTGGGTAATTAGTCTTTAACCATAATGATATACTCAGCTGCTAACTGGTCATCCTCAATTTACTGCTTAGACTGCAATGACACATTAATATATCTATTACATCTAACAAAATCCTGTAGAAGGCATAAGTATTATTAAAACTCATATCCCATTCATCATTCTGTCCAGCAGAAATCAGTTAATGAAATGTATAGTTACATCAAGAGCACGGACAAGTTGGGACTCCGTGGACGTCATTAAACATTCTGGCAAACCATTACTGACAGCTTTACCTAGACTCATTTGCTTTATCATAACATTGAAAATGAAATCTCATAATTGTGGTCTAGGTCAAGGAAAATCTGTTGCAATTGCCATAGTTAATTTGTAAGTCACTGAACTACTGGGNGAGAAATTAGCTCTTCACATTTAATCAAATAGTAATTTAAGTTTAAAACACATTCATCCAAGACATCAAGACTGGAATTNGAGAAAACCATTTGATGTTGCTCAGCTATAATATAGAGCTAAGAATTTATTGTATGTCCCTCCTTCCCCCTCATTTTATTTCTGCACCNCTGTCAGTTTTTAAAACTTTCAATAAAAAAAACTACTACTATAAAAAAATAAGTGTCCAAACCATTGAGGACATGGCTNTGTCTCCAGCCTTCTTATATCTGAACAATTCCTTTAACACTTCAGGTCGCGGCCTATTTGGTCCCTAAAACCAAGCCCTATTTTCCAAATCTGACGTGTCACTGTACAGGCCATTGGTAGACATTGTCGTTGACATAAAAAAAAGGAAATGAGTACCAGTTCGGGCTCCCNGGCAGGCCTGGGTCATTTGTACCCCCACTTATCCCGTCTAGGTGCCCTTGCTCTTAAAAGGATATTGTTGAGGGTGTCGCNCAGGCAGCTTTTAGCGGCTGGTAGCTTAAGACAATGCTCATCACTCTATGGAGTGCTAAGCANTGTTCATAAATACAGTACCAGCACCTCCTCTGGGAATACAGTAGCATATTTATGCCTCAGCCATATACTTTAACAGCATTAAATAAAATTGTTTTGGTAAGCAAGAATAAAACACCAGCATAAACAAGCATTTTTATTGTTAATTCAGTGTAAAATATTATCCAAACGAGTAACTGGGAAATCAAATATTCATCTGTTCAATAAATATTACAAAATCACTTTTACACATAAAAACACACAAATACATATATTGTTTTCTTGCCGTGTTATGCATGAGACACCGGTCATTTACAATAATGGGAGTACTAGATGGATATTCACGGTAATACAAAACTACCTCTGNTACCTTCCTGACACTATTTAAAAGTGTCAGATCTGAATAAATAGGGAGGGTGCATTCTCAGTAATGTGACAAGTAAATAGCATACAAATAGGTTCTATTCTTAGTGATATCACACCACTCTAACAAATAAGTTGTCCATCCACTAACTCTGAAGCAATGGAACCCAGAGAGACAGCCACAGAAAAGATGCTGCGTTGCAACCTGGTCTGTTCCAACATACGTGATCCCCCACTGTAACCCATGTCCTGTCGACTTGGTGAGGTCATTAGACCCTGAACAGTTTGACCTTTTAAAAGCAGTGTGTCAAAATTCCGTAAAAAAAATTGCTTAATTCAGGCGCTGTGTAATATCTAGAAATATCTATATTTTTGTGATATTTACAGCCCTAGTAAAAATAAAATATTTTTTATATATGTGTTAAAAAATAGTAAAAACAAATAATGCTTTACATTACTGACTTTTTTTGTTGTTGCATTTGCTAAATCTCCAATGAAGGTTGGTATTCTGTGCACTTCAAGCCCAAGCAAGCGCTACTAACTTCTTCTGTCAGTCAGTTTATAATTAACGCTGATAAGAAGGTCTCACAATAGTACATAGTGTCCAGTAAATCATTTAAAGCACTACACTAAATACAAACATCAAATATATGGGGATTGCGTCCGGCTCTTTTCCTCTCCTCTGTCCTGGAATGGAACTGGAAGTTGCCGACTGTTCTTGGAAAAACGTAAATGATGCAAAAATATCTCCTGTGTCACCCCTGATATACCTGTCACAGGTTTGCCATACCANCCCTAATAAATAGTTTGCATTCATACCTACATATGTGTAACTACAAGTAGAAATAGTGTATAAGGACATTGTGCAAATTCCCATTACTGTAACTGAAAACAAATAATATGTTGTATCAGTCCACAAAAAATGGGATAAATAAATGTGTGGTTGCCTGATTTTTAATACTAGTTTGAATGTTTAACTTCACAAATGACAAAAGTGTCACAAAATAAGTCATTACTATTGCAAATGATATAGAGGACATCAGCACGGTTCTGAAATGAGGAATGTTACGATTAAACCAAATGACACGTTTGTTCTGCTAACAGCAAAGATTTACAAAGTGTCTTCTACCAGCCATGATCATAAACATACTGAGGTTGATAGGAATGTTGTTATAATTGGATTAGTAGCAAGAAATTTACTAAACATGTAAGATATTTAATTACACTTGTAACAGGAAGGATTTTAGCATGGCTAATTTAATTATCATCTTATCTTATGCAATAGAGGTTCACGTTGTCTAATGGATCATAACAGCCACAGACTGTGATATAATTGTGTGGCTAAGTATGATTTTATTGCAATTATAAGGTTACATTTACTTAAAAAAAAAGGATATTTTATTTGTACTCAAAGAAATCTACGCTAAGCAAAAACAGCATTTCCCAATACAATCTAGAAGCACTGATTTCATTATTTCATATTCTAGGTAATTGTGTTACATTCCCTAAAGAGGTCAAAATTACAGGGTGTATACAGCTACAATGTTTAAAATAGATTTCTACCCCCAGTTAATCATTGTGATTTATTTCTTTATTTTGTGCTCCAAACTGGTGAAATCAGATCAGTCAAGCAGTCAGTGTAATCTTTCATTTATTTTAATTTCTTTTTTGGTTATGTTTTCACATGAAATTTATTTATGAAATATGAAATGAAAAGTAAAATTCATTAGTTATACATTATACAATAATAAAAAATAGTGTACCAGTAAATATGAGGCGCATCAGATGTTTACCCTCAGTGGAAGCTTTCTGGAGTATATTGATTCCCCTATCGACAGGACCCTGGATGTTGATAACAATGCCCCTCAAATAATTAGGAACCAGCGAAAAGTATTTTATGCAAGTGGCCGGTTGCACTCCCAGGAATATTCGTTTAGTTCTGTGCATTATAGGCTGCTCTACTAAAAAGGTATATCATCTATACAAGGGTCTTGTCAGAGAGAATTTAAGAATTCTACATAGACCCCTTCTGCCCACAACCCAATTTCTAACCCCCTGTTTACGTGATGATTACAATTCCTCGTCTCTGATAACCCAATTACGACTTCCTACTCAGAGAATAACTTTGCAATTTTGACTAAGGAAGGAAATTGGGCATAGACCACATGGGGTAATGGTGATAGAAATGATTCTTTACAATATTAAACTTCAGAATGGAATAGAAAACATCCTGTATCCTTGAATTTTCTCTGCAGAGACTGTGTAAACAGGGACTGGAATATAAATGTACCAATGTAGTATACTGAACACATATTAACTATAACTAAGCTGAACCAAATTCACCCATCCATTTTTCATACTTCTCCAAGTCTGCAGCGGAAACAGACTTTGAAATTTTCTTTAGGGCAAGTTCAAAATCCATCATTGTTACAGGCATCTGAAGTTCGTCCTTGGACAAAGCACGGATCTGTTCTGGAGTTAAGCCCTGGATTCGCCGACGCATAGCCATCATGGAGGCATCCCTGAAAAACATCATCCAGAAGAATATATTTAGACCAGTACCTTCACATTATCAAGGCTGTAAATGTACTCATCACAATCCACATTGTGCTCTGCTACCACAACAGCCCTTCTTAAAGCAGTAGCGTCTGAAGACCTGTGAATTAGGAAAGCATTGTAACATCACTGTAGGATTGGTTAGGATGACTCTAGCAATATCATTGAACTTTTTTCAATAATTAGACGATTATTGTTACAGTCCGATTGCTCCAAAATATTACTGTCGGCTACACCATAAAGACCTTATCTTAGAGTCCCCCATAACATACATACACCATCCTAGAGATTGCTATACCTTAAAAGCATTGTCCTAGAGGCTGCTACCAGCACTGCTCATGCTTTTTCAGCTTTTCAGTATCCCCCTTATGTCTCTAGCCTTCCAAAATCCCCCTGTGTCTCCAGCCTTCCAATATCCTTCCCAAAGCAAATCATTTTCTAACTNGCCCCATAGCCAGACTCGATGAGGAAAGGGGGGCTCAAGCTGGAACTCTCTTCCCCTTCCCATCTGTGGTGGGTACAGTATTGTTGTGGGATGGATCAGATAAGTAACCAGCAGCTGACAACTTATTTAAAAACAGCACGTAGAACTGCCATTCCTGTTGTATCCTCCATTGGTGCAGGGTAGGTGTTTTCCAGAAAACCCCCTCTACTCTAGGGCCCAGAGCAGCGGCACAACCTGCACCCATAGTTATAACATAGTTATGCCAACGAGCACAAAAAACCTCATCACAACACAGACACCAGACCAGCCAGCTGGTTCATTTCTCAAAACCATTTGGCTGATTTTATGAAGAAGAAGAGAAAAAGACGTTCTCTTTATTTTTAGATAATAGCAAGGCTAAAGGTAATTAGAAAAAGTCAATTGAAATAAAAATACTTCCCTAGATATTAATTTTTGTAATTACATTTCTAAGGATCGGAGAGCAGTTGATTAATTGCACAGGCAAAATTGCTTGAGACAGCTAACAGACTGCTAAATTATTAATAAAGGATTTCTGCTTCAACCAATGCAAGTCACCTTTACAAAACAAGAAGACAGATACGAGTAGAATGTTAGTAATGTTATAGGTTACCATTTTGTATATTTAACCCCTTTAACCACAATGACGCAGAGTTCATTTCAAACAGAACATACAAAAGCAAACAATAGGATTAAAACCATTGGTTTGGAAAAGCATGTGTCTGGGTAGTGTGGCAAGTACAACACACTTTCATTATATTCATTTTTCTATTGCAGTATCCAGGTTACAGTGTGTGCAAGGTGGTTCGTATCTGTATGTGCAAACTTTCCATAACCATTCTTACATATAGTGAGGGCAGTGAGGAACTGGTTATGGTATGTATGTGCTGAACCCAGTCCTTACTGTACTATTTATATATTTCTCACCAGGGGCGGATTGGCAAAAGGTCTTACCGGGAAGGCTCCCAGTGGGCCGTTGTCCCAAGGAGACCACTCACATACCTGACCTGTGACTGAGAGGCCTCCACAGTACAGCACTGACAGCTCAGTCGTGCTTAAAGATCGGCAGAACTGAGCTTCTTAAGCTTCGGCTGTCAGTGCTGTACTGTGGAGTCCTCTCAGTCACAAGTGGACACTCAGAGATAGGACCCCATAGCGGGGGAGTGGGGCTTGAACAAGAGGATTTTCAGGATCCGATGATGTCACATGACTCCACCCCCAGGCCAGGTTTTCAATGGCAGCTCTGTGCCTGCGAGCTGCAGCCCAGACTTGAAGCAAAATGCATGGTAAGTTAAAGGGAGGGGGGTGTATAATATCAAGGGGGTAAGGGAGGGGCATATATATTACAAGCGGGGCAGAGGGGGACAGGTATAATACCAGGGGGGCCAGGAAGGGGTCGGTATAATACCAGGGGTGTCAGGTATAATAACAGGAGGGTCAGGTATAATACAAGGGGGTCAGGTATAATAACAGGAGGGTCAGGTATAATANATGCAGGGAGAATACTTTATTGTTGCATGTTGCACACAGATACTGACCAGTGTTACTGTTACACTGTTATTACACTTGTGCTGGAAACATCATCTCTCACCTGTAATACTGATTGTAATTAATTCAATTTACCTCCCCTGCAATTCAACATAGTTTTGTCCAGTCTTGAGTAAGTTGTGAGTGCTTAAAGATCTGAATCTGGCCCTATGAGCCGGATTCAATTGGCATGCGAAAGAGAGAAAAAGTGTGAAACCCTTTCTTAACTTCCCCAGTTATTCCCACAAATATACATATTCCATTCCTTATGGTATGACTGAATAAGGACAGGTAACTGACTCCTCCCACCATGGCTGCAGCAGTCTAGCCCCTCCCACCATTTGACTCCAGCAGCCAACCACTAACATCAACATGTTACCATGGACACCTGTCACCTGTCAATGCTGCCATGGAAACCCGTGACGTCACAGTGCTGCATGGCAGTGATGTGATCCAGGAGGAGGAGGTGAGCGGGAGAAGACAGCACAGGGCAGACACTGGAGACTACGCGCAAAGGACAATGAGCTCAGGGGCAGGACTGAGCATTGTATAATAACATTACACATCACAACCGCTTCAAGGAGAATCATGAAAACGCCGCATTTACTAACAGCGGATTCCACAACTGATGCCAGACCCCATCACATCACCCCAAAGGGACTTTTCCTGACTCTTCACACTGTCACTGAAGTTTCCAGGGGAGACACCAGGGAGCGCTATTTCTTCTGTATAATGTCTGTGTGTATAGTGACACGAGATGCTGGGGGTGTATGATGGACGGGGTTTCTTTTAAAGTGCCAAAACTTCTAACCCTTATTATTATTATTGATTAGTGAATGTCTCATTATGGTAAATGAATGAGGATAATGACCCTCAATGTTTTCCTATTCTTCATTCTTTAGGCCCTAAACCTAATGACTATAATGAGGAGGATCTAACGGGGAATTCACGAAAATAGTCAGAAGTCAAAAAACTTTGGTCTAGTGGTAACAGTCTCTGCTGTATATATAGTAATGATGATGATGACCCTCAAAGTTTTATTATATTAGGGATATTTCTTGAGAAATGCTCAGAGACTAATTACCCTAATGACAATACATGAGTAAATGGCAGCCATGATGGGCGATATGTTGAACCCTTTCTCTCTTCTTCTCTTTAGACCGATATCCTATAGGCGTCTGAAAAGATTTCTACCAGGAAGGAGGTGCGACGGCTGGGGGTTACACGTTCAGACATGAAGCCTTATTAGCCTGTTCTACAGGTAATAATATCCACTGTGTATAGGAAATGATAAGGAAGGGGTTCTTTTTGCTGCTGGGTTTGAGGTCTTTAAGGGTTATGGCACTTTAAAACCCTCATATATCACCCGTCCAGTGTCTTCAGGGTTTAATTTATCCCAGTTTTCTTTTTATTCACATATCTCATGGAGAGAAGATCTGGGATAGGTCACAGGGTCTGGTGGGAAAGGGGACAATTTATTCTTACATGATGTGCTGGTGTAAAGCAGACTGAGTTGCCAAAACTTATCACCATTATTATTATTATTATTATTATTAAAAATATTATTGATTAATGATTGTCTCATTATGGTAAGTGAATGAGGATAATGACCCTCAATGTTTTCCTCTTCTTCATTTTTAGGACTTAAACCTAATGACTATAATGAGGAGGATCTAACGGGGAATTCACGAAAATTGTCAGAAGCCATATAACTTTGGTCTAGTGGTAAGAGTCTCTGCTGTATATATGATAATGATGATTCCAGGAGCAGGGGGTGGGGAGGGACACTGCGCTACCTCGACTATTTCTATACTCTAAGCACCATTACTTTAATAGAGTATCTAGAACTATAATAACTTTCATAGTATTGGGAGGGGGACCAATGTGGGAGAGTGCAGCATGTCATTAGATTGTAAGCTCTGCTGGCCATTGGAATACATTCACAGTCTGATCACCAGCCCAAAATGTTACTTGCTACCAGGTCCACACAACAACCAGGAGATAATTATCCTGTGTCAAGTACATAACTGGAGGCAGTAACTAGAGAGAGATCATTCTGATTATCTATTATCTAAGCCCTCAGTCTAAGTGCTGTCTAAGAATTCATATATTTATGTGATCACTTGTCACTTTCACTATTCAGGGCTGGGACTGTCTCCCATATAACAGCTGCTGAGGATATTTCTTGAGAAATGCTCAGAGACTAATTACCCTAATGACAATGCATGAGTAAATGGCAGCCATGATGGGCGATATGTTGAACCCTTTCTCTCTTCTTCTCTTTAGACCGATATCCTATAGTCGTCTGAGAAGATTTCTACCAGGAAGGAGGCGCCGGGGGTTACACGTTCAGACATGAAGCCTTATTAGCCTGTTCTACAGGTAATAATATTCTCTGTGTATAGGAAATGATAAGGAAGGGGTTCTTTATGCTGCTGGGTTTGGGGTCTTTTAGGGTTTTGGCACTTTAAGGGAATCCCTTATCTTTCACCCGTCCAGTGTCTCCAGGGTTATATTTATTTCCTTATATTCAGATATCTCATGGAGAGAAGGTCTGGGGTAGGTCACAGGGTCTTGGGGGGAAAGGGGACAATTTATACTTACAGGATGTGTCATATGAAGAATCAGGAGACCCCAATATCTATGATATCTGTCGCTGCAAGAGATGCAGAGGACAACGTAGGGTGAAGTTACAAGACTGGGAGAAGAAAGTCTAAGGCTGGTTCTTGTGGAACAAGAAGAGGACACCACATAGCCACCACCCTCAGTCTACAAAATAAATGTCTTCCTATAATCACTATAATAT
>JABWIB010003350.1:19093-33772 GCA_016617825.1 Platyplectrum ornatum | reverse complement strand
CTGAGAGCTTGAATCTGATTGGTTGCTATGGGCAACTTCACCACCTTTCAAATTCACCAGCAAACTCTCCGCTTAGTGAATTTAGGCTCTGATCCCTAAGTAGTTGAACATGGAGGGATGCTGTTCAGGATCAGATATAAGCCCCATCCACAGTTGATTTGGTCACCCACATGAGGCCACTTCAGAAACCTTTTTCCAGGGCCACTTTAATTTCCCAATCCACCCCTTTTTCATTCAAACAGCCCCTTATCCTTAAGTACTTAAGTCTGGATCCTGAGAGTACCGGGTACTGAGAGTACTGACAGTAAGTATAATTTACACTTTAAAAGTGTGAACAACTGATTTAGCAACACCATTTAACAAAGTAAGTCGATGGTTACTACACTATAACTTACAACATAAAATTGTATGAAATCTCATTGGCCCAGGATATTTGTATCCTGTGGTCTCAAAAGAAATTTGTGGTATAAATCTCAATATTAAAGAAATATTTAATAATTAATGATTATTAAAATTATGCTATTAATTATTTTCCCTAAAGAAAGGCATAATAATACCATGGAAAGAACACCGCATTGATCCCACATTAAGAAGAATCTGTCAATCACCCCTCTGTTATTAGCTGATGGGATCAGTTCACTGGAATTACTGAGATTATACGGTAATTAAGTGGTTAAAGATTACTTTTACCCGTCCCCTAATTTGCACTTTCTTGTGCTCGTGTACTGTAAATAATCTCATTTAACAATCTCACCTCCCTTCCCTTCTCCTGTGCCCTATAGAACACCATATCTGCAACACACTATCTGCCATCCATGATCTCTTTCTATCTAACTCTCCCAATCTTCTGCCCTCACTAAAACCTGGCTCACCTCCTCAAACACTACCTTTCCTGCCACGCTATCCTACAGCGACCTCTCCTTCTCCCAGACCTGGTGACTGCCCAGGCAGCAGTGTAATCATCCTACTCTCCCTAAACTGTACATTCAGTATCTTCCCCCACCTATTCTCATATTCTTCTTATTCGAAGCCCACTCCATCCACCTCATTTACCCCATTAACCTCAGGGTTGCTGTCATCTACCTCTCCACTCTCTAACACCACTGTCCACCATTAACCCCACTTCGGCTACAGAAGTCCTCTCTCTAATACAATCTACTCACCTGACCATGTGCCCTCTCGGCCCCCCCCCCCACTACCACCTGGTCACACCTTTTTAACCTTTCCTCTCAACATTCATCTTTCCCTCCCACTTTAAGCACACTCTCATCTCCCCCCTTTCTCAAAATCAACACCTTGATTCCCCTCAAACTACCAATCCATCTCCCTTTTCCCCTTCGCCTCCAAGATACTTCAAACCATCACCATATTCTCTTACTTCAAACCCTTCACTCCCTAAGACTCACAGGCTCTGTCCACTCATAGTTCACCTCCTATCTCTCAGACTGCTCCTTCTCCAGATACTCTCCCATCTACTCTTCCTGTTGGTGTAACCCAGGGCTCTGTACTTGGCCACCTCTACGCAGATGATGCACAAATCTACCTCTCCTCCCCCAAACTCTGCCCGTCGATTCTTTCCAAGGTGTCCGACTGCCTCTGCATCTCATGTCCCAAAGCTTCCTGAAACCAAACATAGACAAGACTGAAATTGTAGTCTTCCCTCTTCCCCACATCAGCGCTCAACCAACTATCTCCATTACCATCGTAACTCAACAAGCTCCTCCACCACCCATGCCCACTGTCATCCTAAACTCTGCACTTTCCTTCACACCTATACTTGCCCTCTCCCTCAACTCCGCAACATCTGTCCATTCCTCTCCACTGAAGCCACCAAGACGCTCATTTACTCTCTTGGCATCCTGTATCTAGATTACTGTAACATCCCTCTCTGAGGCCTCCCAGAAACTTACTAATCTCCCCTACAATCCATACTTAATGCAGCAGCTCAACACATCTTACTCACCCTTCGACCACCTCCACCTCCCCATTCTGTCAAGCTGTACACTGGCCTCCCAACCCGTTCAGAATGCTCTTCAAACTCCTCACCACAACCTACAAAGCTTTCTCCTGTTCCTCTGCTCCCTACCTCTCCTCGCTCATCTCAGTCGACACACCACCCACCCCCCCCCTCTGCTTCACTAATGACCACCGCCCCACTTCCCAATCGATCCCCACCTCTCTCACACACATTCAGGACTTCACCCAGCTGCTCCCCCTCCATGGAACGGCCTATCCCAACCTATAAGGCTATCTACCACCGCTCACTCAAAACTCACTTCTTAAGATTGGCCTACAGCTCTACCACTCATTCCCAATGTCTTCTGTGATGTCCACTATGTCCTATATGTGGCTCTTATAACAAAAAATATTATTAATAATAATAATAATAAATAAATAAAAAACAGAAATGTGAGACTCCATAACGTACCTGCAGACATTAGTTATATCTGCCCCAGAATACCCTTCAATCTTCTCAGCAATGAGCTCCAGGTTCACTTCAGGCTCCAGTTCAACTTCTTTTAAGTTTATCTTTAGCAGTTCAGCTCTTCCATTGGCTGTGGCAGAGGGAATGGCATTAGTTTTATTGTATTGTTTCTACTCATCTACAAGATGTTGTAACTGGGACTATATAATGGTAATATTTTAGTCTTCCATTACTTCCATACATGTTTAAATACATTTCCACACAAATGGTTAACATAGGCTTTTTAATGCATATATTCACGTCATGACTGAATTAATCACTTTCCTTATGCACACTTTTACCCGAGCAATGAAAGCATGCACAATATCCTTACATCTATGGGATCCTGCTGCTAACCACTGGCTTATCATAAACCCACAGCCTACTTTATCACATCTGACCCCTGTAAATGTAAGATGGTGACTGTGTGGTAGTCTTTTGGTATTTAGAAAAGACAAACACACACTGCAGACTCTAATTCTAAATCCTGCTCAATTGCAATCACAGGAGGCAAAATATACCTAATTCCTTACAAGTCTGCATAGGTTGTTATTTGCTCTGATTGGGAAAAATGATCAGAGCAGCCACAAAAGAAGAATAATTGAATCCATAAACAGAAACAAAAAGTCAGTTTAATGCAAGGATGCAGCCCTAAATTGCATAAATCAAACGTAGAAGAAAAATGTAAGTCTGTGTTTAACTCCAGAAATCTACATCACATAAATATGGAAACATTTTCACACAAGTGTAAAATGCTTATCAGGTGTGAAATATTCTTAACTTATTCTTCTTTAATTTAGCAAATACGCATTATATGTATCTTCAGGATACAGTAACAAATGTGTAAATATACAAGAGGGAGGGGACATCGGGCAAAGAAAATATGTAGAAGAGGTAATGTGCTCAAAATTGAACCATATAAAGGGTGGAGGAAGGGGTGTAGGTGAAGAATTGGTATTATGGAGAAGGTAATGAGGATAAAATAGGATTGGTCAGTGGTACTTGACCTGATCCCACATTGGGTAACTGGTAGACACCAAATGATGGGTCACATGGTTCTGCAGTCTATCCTTCAAAGATACAGCACAACATCTTTATTATCACTAATAAGTTGTTTGATTATTATGTCTGTGTATTATACTTTTTGTATTAAGCACTGTGATTATTTTTCATATTAAATATCAATTAATAAGTTCCTGTCTCTGTTCTTATGGATTCATGTGCTGAATAGCTTGGTCTATAAATGCTACCTAGTTGTAAAAGGAGAGGTCATATTGGGTTTATGATAATTCTGGTACTGGAGAATTGTGTTATTTTGTGTAAGGGAGGAACCAATGCCTCCAGAGATAGTGTGCGCACTGTTCTAATGAACTTTGTTGGTGGCAGATACAGATATAAGTAATAGGTGAGGTAACAAGGGGAGGTAATCAGGATAGAACAGACTAGGTGACTGGGATTAACCCCTTGCATCAGTTATACGTCACATGTGGATGTGACAATACTCTACTCCATTTAGTGGAAATTGTGTCAACCTGGAAAAACCAGGGGTGAAACTTGGTGGAAAAGGGGTCTTTTTTTTTTTTTNACCTGGGCAAATTCTAGAGTAAAAATTCCAAGGTGAATTTAAGTGATAGTATGATGCATGTACAGCATGTGATTTATCTTATCCATATGTTCTGTAGAACAAAAGAATATTTAAGCATTGAAAATACTAGAAATTCTTCCCAATCTTAGATCTGTGATGAAATACATGGTGACCTAGCTGTACCGAGATCTCAAATATGTATGAATAAATACATTGGATAGAATGACGTCATTTTCCGGGAAATGATAAAACTGTTATATTTAAGTGTAAGACCGGACACAGCCGCTTTAAATGCAGCCTGCACAGAGCATGTCATTGTCCTAGGTGCAGGTCCTATAATTTATACTATCGCTCCAGTCTTCTTGTAAATGCCCTTGAACTAGAAGAATATTATGGGAAACAGGATTAATAACATCTTAGTGACGATTGTGCCGGGATATTTTAGTATGTGGAAATGGACAATAGTATCAGGGAGCCGGCCATGAGATTACAGGGTATTTTTTCAAAACAACTAACAAACATTGTAAAAACCAAAATGTAACCGATTATTTCGCTTATCATTGTCGGCATTCTCAGGCAGCTATTAGGGAGCCAGACACGTGATGAGACAGTAATGAGGCTGCAGCAATTTGATGTAGCTGGAGTCTAGACAGCGAGTCACAGAGACTAGCCATCGGTGAATTACAATGATCTGAGCCTCTGAGCAAAAGAATCCGCAAATTAAGAAATTTCCTGCAGAAACACAGGAGGAAAAAAACCTCTTCATAGTCTTTGTTTCAGCTTCCAGTGATCTGAGAATGACATTCCCTACATGACTAAGGAAACGACAGCTAATACAATCATAGAAACATAGAACATAGACAGTGATTATAGAGTCCAGTCTGCCATGTTAGGGTGTTTTTATACTACCATACATTGACTCTAGACTCTATATGGGCATCAATTCCGTTAAATAATTTGAATTCTCTTATATTTATGCCAAGCATGATTACATTGCGCTACTATGTTAGCCGCTACCACATCAGATGGGAGGCTATTCCAATTATTGACTACTCTTTTAGTGAAGTCGTCTTTACTCTAAACTTAACAGCCTCCAGTTTATATGTATGCCTTCATGTCTTGCTGTAATTTATTTTACATAATTGTGTGGTCCCCAAGTTAAGGAAATACAGACAGGGGGAAAAGGGGAATGGTTAAGAAGGGAATAATATAGCTACAGATAAAAATAGATCAGTATGACGCATGGTAAAAGGAAACATTGGGACTGAGTTAGAGAGAATGTAAACATATCCTCTGTTCCAGCTTTCAGTCCCTTGAAACAGCCATGTTCAGCATACTGCAATATAAATCATCTAATATAATATTCAGCTAGCTACACTGCCTCTTGTGGTGACATACTATATTGCATTGTAAAACTAACAGAACATAAGACCAGAACTAAACCGTGGAAAGTGTGTCGCTTTCCTGCAGACTGTATTCGTAAAAGTGCCAGCAGAATAGCGTGCATATGCGCATTTCAATAAATTGCGGACAGAGGGTATGTGAAGTACGCACGGGGAGGTATGTAGAAGAACAGTAAGGGCTTCCATACTGTACCTCTGCACCACCTTACTTTTATGCATAATCAGTGCATATACAGGGTTCATGTGCATATATCCCTCTGTATGGGGAGAGTGGTCTCCCCCAATGGGAGTATCCTCTGTATCTGTCTATAGTGTTTATTTTAATACTTAAATAAAGTTTTAAGTCTCAAACTTATAAAATACTAAAATCCAAGATAGTAGATATAAAAGAAATACCAACATGAAATACAGATGCTCATTTTTAGTTTTGCTTGATTAAAAACCCAGCAACCTGTGATTTATTGGCATTTAAATACCTGTAGGTAGAGGTATATAGATCCGTTTTTCTAATCTCCTGCGTAGCGCCTCATCAATGTCCCATGGGAAATTGGTAGCAGCCAAAACCATAACCATTTTTGAAGGATCATCATTTTCTAGGGCACCTCCAACACCTGCGGTATTGAAACACATTACAAAGTTACCAGAAGTAAACAGACAAAGGGAGCGGACAGAGGGGATCTTTATTAAATCCACACTTTCCCAGTACATTTCATCGCTCACTTGCAATCAATCATACAAGCTCTACTTTCATCGCACTGCTCCGGTAGTTCATCCAAGCATATGTCCATAAACTTTGTCCCAGGCAATTTCTCAAATGGCATCTGTACATGCTGGAGGGCTATTCATAAAATGAGTACTGTTGAACATTGCTCAGTAGAGGGAGACAGGTTATTTATGTAACTGTCTCTCTTCCTCATAGACTGAATAGGATAAAACCTTATAAAAACGAAGCACTCAAAAGTTTTCCTAACTGAGGGCTGATATGAAAGCCTGCTGTGTAACAAGAGGAACGGCTTGTGGGCGATTATGTCTGTCTAAGACCCATCTAGGACATCTCCTATTAAATAGTCCTATTACATGTGGCACAATACATTCTCTCTGAAAAGAAACAAAAGCTGAAAGAATAAGACTTGTTCGTATGGTGTTCACAAAATGTATTATGAAGATTCTGACACTGTATACCCACCAGGGGTTTGTTTTTTTTAGAAACACCCACAAAAAAGACATCTGTGACCAATATTTTTTATTTAACGACATAATACGGGAATCCGACAAACATTCACTTTCAGATCACACCCTTCAGTACTACCTGGGCCTAAAGTTACTAACCTGTGGGACTGAAAAAGTGGGGATGTTGCCCATAGCAACCAGTAAAACTCAAGCTCATTTTACATACTGGAGAATGTCAGCTCGGTTCTGATTGGTTGCTATGGGCAACATCCCCTCTTTTCCTATCCTGCAGTTTAGTCAATTTAGGCCCAGCAGTTGAATTGCTAATTGGTTAAGCCTCACAGTGTAAATGGATAATGACAAGACAAAAAGCAAAGCCTTTATCACATGATACGTGTGTATTAACAAACAGCTATGCTTATTATGCATTAAACAGATTATAGGACCCAGTCATCTGCAAGCAATACTACTCACATATGGGAATAGCAGACCAGACTTTAAATACAAAACAATTTTCACAATTTTTCAAGTAAAAACAAATTCTACCAGAGCAGTTTTTCCTTTGGCTGCACCCATTACCACTACGTCTAGAACTTCCACAGTCTTTTCGAAATAGTATTTTTTTAAATGCTTATTAATCTATAAGAAATGTACCTTGAATGGTCCAAAAAAGCTTTAGTCACATACTGTATTACCTCAATTATTTAGACATTATATTATACATATTACAATTATATTATACTTTCTTTATTGTCTAAATATTTGAGGTCAGATACATGTAAGTCACAAATAAAGAGGTGAACAAATGCCATATGCATGGAAAAAGACTGGCATGTCATGCATTGGTATGTTCCACTGGCACACTAATTCCCTGTTCACATAGACTACCCTGGTAAATCTGTTTTTAACGCGCAGGGTTGTCAGCTGTGGATCTGAATTACCCTGGTAATTAACCCTGTTCACAGTGCTGAATTACCCTGGCAATTCACTAACTACCCTGGTAATTCACAAACTACCCTGGTNCAACACCGTTCACACTGAACCAGGTTAGTTAGTAGTAATTTTAGCGCCGTTCACACAGAGCACACTACCCGGGTAGTTCCCTCTGTGTGAACGGGGTATAAAACATATATATATATATATATATACATATATATATATATATACATATATATAATAAAGAGGAGTACACTGATACTGGAGAAAGTAGAGAGCCATAAAAGAGCATGCAGCCAATAGCGTAATATAGTACCATCCATCTGAATAAGCAGCTCTGATTTGACCCTCCGACTGGCTTCATGTTCATCAGAAGTTCCTCTCCGACTGCAGATCGAGTCAATCTCATCAATAAAGATGGTCGTGGGTGCATAAAATCTTGCCTAAATAAAAAGTGACAATAAAATAGTGATTATTCCATATATTGTTGTAACAAAACCTTATACTTTCAACACTGCTTAAACAATAAACAAGATCCAGAGTTGGAAAATACAGAGAAGAGATGGAAAGTTACACCAGGAAAATCACGTTGGATTGTGGTTGAGAGTTTAGTGGTGAAGTTTCCTTGCCAAAGTCTAAAAATAAATTATAAAAATTTGGCACCCCTGAAATTCACCATGGTTTTGCTCCAGGTTTATATTTCCACCTGCTTTACTCTTATTCAAACTGTGGATCGAGCTCCTCTCCCCAGGTTCCCTCGCCTCCTATAAACACTCCCTCCTGTTGCATCTGAGTAGCACAGCCAGCTCTACCACCCCCCACTACAGTCTACAGGCTACGAATGGTGGAGTTCTACCGATCCATGTACAAAATGATAGTCTGCTTCGGACAAGTTTGAGGACTCGCCACGTTTCTTATCACATATTTAGTCTGAATTAGGTATTCTAGAATAGCAGTACTCGTGTGAGCCCTTTACTTGTACTTGTCACAAAATAACTCTTCCAGGGCCATAATGAAAGATGTTCTACTGAGAGATTAAGTAGAAGAGCAGAAAGTTGTTAATAGGATAAAGTAAGTGTTAGGAGCCACGGTTTATATTTGGGTCGGCTTATACTCGATGTATACGGTATATGCTGATAAATGTGCTCAGTTGAATGTCTGCTTTGGAACTCACAACACTGCTCATTTGTGGCATAAATTATATACAGTAATGGATTTGGGGACTCTTTTTATTATATGTGAGACATTGGGCTAGATCTAGATACCAGATTTCCATTCAAACAGATCCAAGCGCAGAACTGGGACACAAAATACTGACATGTATACGTTTATATTGTATCCACTCACACAGCCAACAGCAAGGGTCTACAATGTAGTTGTCCATTTCATGGACTTTCCAAAAGTCCAACAAATAGAGGGAACACTTGTACGGTATACACTTGCATGTGCGATATTATGTGATCTGAGGTTACATAATATTTAGCATAATAGGAACAGGTTCTAGTGATTGTTATCATTGCAGCCCCTACTGTGTAAAATATATGTATGTGCTTATGTATCATATTATGTAAAGGGGTACATAAATGACAGAAACTGCACACTGCACCAATCAAAACCTACCTAGATTAGATAACAATGCTGATTGCTGGTTGGTTGGTAATATAATCAGTTATAAGATTAGGTAAACCTTCCAGGTTCAGCATTATGCCTCAATCCCTGAACCCCAGAGGATTCTGGTTTTCTGGTATCTGTGTATAAAGGCCTGAAGACTTAAGCAATCACAGCACGTAATTAAACCTACCATTTCAAACAACAAGCGGACCAACTTTTCAGACTCTCCCCTGTACTTGGATGTCAGTGTTGAAGAAGAGACATTGAAGAAGGTTGTTCCGCATTCTGTGGCTACAGCTTTGGCCAGCATGGTCTTACCAGTGCCAGGTGGTCCGACCATTAGAACACCCTGAAGATAAAAACATGAAATTGGTCTGCATTCTTCTCAATGATTTGGTTTTTAGGGGGAGGATGGTGGATAAGGTGTAGGGTGATTAGCACATTCTTACTGTAAAATATTAATCCATTCCTTCTCTATCCCCTATTACGCTTGCACCCAAACTGCTATTGAAAACTACGCTAACAGAAAATGTCCATTTACAGGAGTTTGGACCCAGTTGGTAATTTTATAGTAGGATTTTAGGAGCGACCTTTTAGAATTCTTTCTGTCACAATGCACAAGGTCTCAATCAATAATAGCAAACCTGACATATAAATAATAGGAAATTGAAATCGTGTTTAACATTACCCTCCAGGGTCTCCTGATTCCCTTGAAAAAGTCCGGCATCCACATGGGAAGGACCACGGCTTCTCTCAATAATTTCTTTGCTTCCTCTAAATCAGCGATATCTTCCCTGTTGTAATAGAGAGAGAGCAGAGACATGTGAGAGAAAGGGGATGAGAGAGAGAAACGAGTTGGACGAGGTGATGGAAGAAAGGAGGTGAGAGGGAGATATAGAATGAGAGAAAGGTGAAGGGTGCGAAAGAGAGAGCAACATAGAGAGCGAGAGAGAGAGAGCGAGAGACATGTGAGAGAAAGGGGATGAGAGAGAAAGAAGTTGGACAAGGTGATGGAAAAAAGGAGGTGAGAGGGAGAGATAGAGTGAGAGAAAGGTGAAGGGTGCGAGACAGAGAGCGCGCGAGAGAGAGAGAGCGAGAGAGAGCAAGAGAGAGAGAGGGACAGATTTATACTCTCATGACTCTCATGGGTAAAACCATGTAGAATTGCAGGGGGGGGTGGGGGTAAAATGATTGTCAGTGTTTGCATGCAGGGAGAATACTTTATTTTTGCATTTTGCACACAAATCATCAATTAAAAACTGTGCTATTTAATTTGCATAAATGCAAATAGAAGACAAGGAGAGGGAGGAGTATCTGCTGGCTTACTTTTATTTATTCCACGCTTAAGACACATACTGTCGAAAACAAAAAGGTTCTACCTATAATGGAATATGTTTTCATAGCTTTGGATGACTATTTCANACAGACAATTAACCTTTGATTATTTGGTCATTTAGAATATTCAAAACATTCCCCTCTCAACCGCAAATCATTAGCTGGATAAATCACAATTCAGTCTCGCAAAGGTGTTTATTAAGTCAAACGACCGCACAATATGTCAAGGCCGCAGTTTAGCTCACAGGTAGGTGTGGGATCTTGTGGGCTTAGACGTAGCTCTGTTTTGCTGAGCCGCTAATCACCTAAGCCAGAAACAATTTCCAAAAGTCTATTAGTAAGTAGAGCGGTTCTGCCTGCATGACTGCCTTTGGTCGTCTACGTACTCTATTTGCAGAAAGCAGCCAGACGTGCTGTATTCATTTGCTTCCTGTTTGGACAGAAACAATTAAGCGTCAGGGACACTTGTCTTACGCTGGCACATTAACCAGAGGGAACAAGTAAGCTTGGATGCTTCCTGATAACCAGCTAAGAAAAGAAGATTGACAGAGAGAGGTGCTCTGACTCCTGCTTCATATAAATCGTCACATACTGTGAAATTAATAAACGTGTCCTTCTATCCTCTCTCTGCTGTGCTGTATAATAAATGCTCCAAGCTCAGTGTTAAGCTTGCTGAATAAAACGAGGAAAAGAAACGATGAAGGTAAATTTCTGGACACCACAGTAATGCTGGGTACACATCAGAACAACTACTGTGTCAATCACGCAATAAAAGACTGTTTCAGCAGACATCTTTCAATATGTACTGTCCAAACATGCTGCACGATGGTTTCACACAGTCTCTGGTAGTTTGACTCCATTTTTGGGCTCCCAATATTTCTGATCAATAATGTCCCAATGTCCCCCCATGATAAACGATCTTCATAGCACCGATTCCCATTAATAATTCAGTATAGAGCCACCTTGTGGACGAGTATGTAATTGCAGCATGTTACTGCAGCAAAGGTTTCTGGGATGACTTGTAGACGATTAGCCAGGNAGTGTGTTTAGGGGCATTGCGCAGCTGGATATCTTTAGCAGAGATCATTCACACCAGCTGATTGTCTGCAACATGTAATACTGGTTCTGCTGTGTACCCTACTTTACTGAAATGCTCTGTGATCCAANTATCTAATTGGCTACATTGTAATGGAGCAAAATGCCAAAAAGTCATGGGGCTGATCCAGAGATTCGAGCAAGGGTAAAACAGATGCAAACCAAACATTCAACTGCAGGGGGGGCAAGTAGAAACNGTGAAAACAGATTTAGAGGTAAGAGATGCCGTTTCCTAGATCAACAGGACATGTTTTTGCTGAGTTCTGCACCTAAAAAAAAGGTGTAAGTGCAACTCTGAATCAGCCCCAATTTGAGAAGTGTTTCTTAATACTAGACTATAAACATACCAATGTACATTGGGGTTCCTGGAGATAATGTCCCGCTCCAAAGCTTCCACCAGATCCTTGTCATACCCAGCTCCGTCAAACTTCTTTAGCTCGCTGTCTGCACCCGGCTCCTGCTGGTTTTTCCGTCCCTAAAACACATTAATGTTTAATATAATTTGTTATGTTTGCTCGCTATATCGCTTTGGGATCAACCATATACAAATATACACAATGTTAGAGAGATCACAAGCACAAAAGCAGAATTTACGGTTTATTTGTAACAGTGAACCAGGTCTAGTCTACCATAGAATTGATGGTTTACACTTGCAGGTACACTCACCACACTTCTAGAACAGACCTGAGTGCTCTAGATGCAGACGTCTGTACTGGAAATGTTTGTGCAACTAACCTGATGGCAGACGGAAGGTGGCACTCACATACACTAGTGTCAGGTTAATACATAATACTGGTACAGTAAGGATATGGTAAACTCCTAACACTCATTAAGTGTACAGTTCACATGTTATAAATATGAACATGAAAGGGGAGCGGTGTAGTGGGATTTGGTCCAATGACCTATATTACAAAGCACAAAAATGTCTTACGGGAACCANAACATGCACCAAATCTGAATGCAGTACATGTATATCCTGCGCATACATCCACCATCCATGATCTACATTAAACCCTCATCTACAAAGCAAGTAACAGGACACGCTGCGTAACAATTCAATGAATCAAGACTGTGCGTAAGTCGACAATGGGATGAAGATAAATACATAATAAGATTGGGATATACATTTAACATGTTGTAATATTCTTCAGTGAGCTTGTTACCGTGTTGTATAGGCATACGCACATAGTGGAAGAGAAGTGTGCCATTTCCAGGTCATGCGATTGGCAGCAATTACAATTTTATACCCTTCTTAGAATGTTACTTTTAGATCCAATTAGCACAGACAGCTTCATGACCTTTCTATATAAAGAAGGAGAGCGAGCAATCATTATCTCTCTGCTGCAGAAAGCCATACAGCTAAAACATTTTATTTACGTACCAGGATGGTGATAGTGAGGATTTCTTGAGTGTTGCATCAACACGAGATATCCTGATTAATCAGCTGCTNCCTACAAGTGATATTATCTCCTATAGCCCTGTCATGACAACCTTATATATAGACATAAAACTCATTCTAAGCAAGAATTACGACTGGAACTTGGGAAACTGCACTTACAAGTGAAAATGCTATTTCCTGCCTGCCATCTAGTGACAAGTAGTTCTATAAATCAGGCCTAATATAGATGGAAGACATTGCTAAACTGGACCTTACTCATCAACACTGCTTAATCAGAATTATACACGNTCTGCCTGTGCCAGATTCAGGAAATAATAAGAGGTCTAGATGCAATCNAGACACGAACACATCTGCAGCTCTAAGTGCATGTAGACACTTTAGAGCCAAACACAATGTAGAGATGCTCCCAGATACACTGTCTCTACTCAGCAGTTCAAGAACAAGTACTGTACATGGTGCATATTCAAAATATACAATGCAAATATAACAATATGGGCATAATAGACATAATATATTCAAAATATATAATGTAAATAACAGTATGGTCACATGAAAATGAAAGTAGATATTAGAAGAATGATAAGATTTTTAATGTATGTACATTGGCTTTTTTTGGACATTTGTCTGCCTCACTCTTCCTCTGTGTGTGAGTCAACATAAGTTGAATTCGGGTCAGGATTGTCGTAAACGTGTACGCATCTGTTCTAAAAATGTACAATGTTAAAAGGACATAAGATAGGGACCATCAAGAGTCAATCTACAACGGTTTTAGCCAAATACACAATTTTTAGTGTGTGCCCAGCTTAGGACCACTTAAGACTTAAGCTTACCTTGGCCGTCTGGGAGAGGAAGCGCCATGGAAGAAGGAGAGCAACTGTGCACCTCTCCGATGGCCAGTCACGGCTGCAGAGAGTTAAGTATGGGGGGGTTTTTTTGCTTTATTTTGGGCACCATTAGAACAATATCATTCTAATAGATATTGGTGCAGATAAATGGGGTGATTTCCTTTGGGAAAATTGCCCTGTTTATCTGCAGCAATATCTACTATAACGTTGTTTTGTTCTTATGGATGCCTATCTTTAGAGTGTCTTGTCACACAGATTCGTAAAATAAGAGATGAGAGTCACACCTGGGCAAAACCATGATGAATTTCTGGGGGAGTAAAATTATTTTATTATTTGCATGCAACAGTCATGTCAACAGTCTAACAATTCCTGTCTCATCTTGTCATTAAAGTACAATGCAAGATCATGTGCATTGAATGTTCTTGGAAGATTGCATAGAATTGTCCAGAGAGTTATGATAAGTGCAATATATTTTTGCATGTTAATGGGGATGTTAAAATCCCCATAAAAATAGGAATGTATATGAAATGAGAGAGCCATGCAGAGAAAGGTAAAAGAAAATTGTTGGCAAGATCCATGGGCGCCACAGACACACAGAGATACTGGGTTGAAGAACAGAATGCTTGTCAATAAAAGGACACTAGGTAGAACCTTTTTGCAGATGACACAAAGATATGTAACAGGGTAGACACACCAGGAGGGGTGAAAACAATGGTAGATGATATAGGTAGACTAGAGGAATGGTCAAGAGCGTGGGAACTACAGTTTAATGCCAAAAAATGCAAAATCATGCACTTAGGACACAATAACCCTAATTCTCAATACACGATTAATGG
>JABWIB010003349.1:4146-28764 GCA_016617825.1 Platyplectrum ornatum | reverse complement strand
ACAGTTGTGACAGGGCCAAAATTTCAGCTGGGCCCCTCATCCCTGCATTCCAGCCAGTGCGATCCAGCCAGTCCCACCACCACAGCGGGCTATATATGATGCCACTGTGTATAAATATATCATTCCTTTTTCTCCTATTGAGTGGGAAGGGTGCAAAAATCTGAGTGTCCTGGGTCCCAAGATTTCTGTGGCCAGGCCTGTCCACACTACCTTGATGTGCATAACTGGCAATATGACAAAATATGCTACATATGAATGAGAATTAGCCCCTATGACTCCACGTTCACTCAGATACATTTATTTAGGATTGCTGACTTTTAGTTTCTGCCTTCCATGAGTCTCCTGGAAATTCTGGGAGAGTTGGNAACTCTATTCTTCCAGCTGGTGGGCAGAGTATATCCACCTCTGGAGCCTGTAGACCTGGGCTCCCCTTTCACGGTTGCAGCAACCCTCTGCAGCATGCTGTGTGTGTATCCTGAGTGGGAGCTGGTGCTGGGATACCCAGAGCCTGGTAATGACCTGGAATTCCATCAGTCACCAGCAGAGTCAGGAGGATACGTCCCCTTGTACTGCTGAACATTCCATACAGGGCAGTGGAGGGAGGGACGCGGAGGGAGAGGAGGAGGAATCAGGCTGCAGGGCACAGGACAAACTTTTTTGAAGTTAGAAACGGTCCTGTACTCTGGAAGTGAGAAGCTTCTACCCTGAGATGAATTTAGGATTCACAGCCGTGACAGATGTGGGGAGGAGATGTTACCCCATGGGATACTGGTAAGAGCTGGATTAAGTGCCATGTCTAACGTGTTTGTGTGTGTTGATTTCACTCTGCAGAAGAATTTAGCTTCATAAACTATTGTTCTGTTACTCTGTCTGTGCTGGTATAAGCGTGATGGGTATGTATATATATATATATATATATATATATAATTTCACTGGGGCTTCAGATCAGATTTAACCCCATTGCTTCTTCTGGGGACTGCAACTCTACAGTGATAACACCATGCAGATATATGGGATTATATGACAGTATATGTACATTGACATACCTTCATAGAGGGAAATATTTCAATACAATAGAGCTATGAAGCTAACTCCATCCAGATTAAAGGAGTATTCTTCGATCACTGGGACCACCACATTACTGAGACGGATCTGAATCTAGAATATTGTGATGGCCCGTGTGAGGTGATAAAGAGCTAGAGTGGTTCAGCTTGGCCAGGAGAGGTAGGTAAATAGCCCAGTTTCAGCACTTACTTATAATCCAGACTGTTACAGTACTTTCCTCTAAACGTTTCTTACCAGTAAGTGACCTCCACTTATCTGGACTGTGGTTAGGACAGGGTTGCCAAATCTTCCACAATTGCCACATTTTGGGCAGGTATCCTTGGAGAGTCTGCAAATCTCATGGGGACCTAGAATATTACAAAGAATAGGGGAGACTTGATGATATAAAACCCAGCACATCCATAGTAAATGTATTATTGTCCCTTCAGGGATGGGGCTTCGGGAGTGATTTGCATAAATCTCAGCATCTCTCAGACCCCCGTGCTGCAGACTTTTGGTTCTTCCCAATGATTGGAATGATCCATAAACCTATTATGACTATATATAAGTTCTCATCCTCCTTACCAGATATTTCACATACCCCCCCCTCCCATTGTCTGTCTGTTCCAGCCACTGTTAACCTCCACATACCACAATAATGCAGCTTCCCTCACATCTTTAGGATTCCCTTTCCCACAAACGCATATACTACTGACATCATCTGGTTACAATTAAGATTCTAGTTATTTATAGGGAGGTCACCCAGAGCTTGGCGGAGTGGTCCAGGGTCCAGCTGTGTGACCTCACTCTCCTTTCTTGCTTGCACAGTGTGAGATGTGCGTGTAATAGGATTCCCTGTGTCAGCATAGTACTCCTCTCCGCTCACTAATACAATGCCAGAGTCTGGAGTCATTGGAGCCTGGGCCTCCGCTCTACTGGACTGTTTATGTATTGAAATCTGGTGATAAGAAGAATGGCATTTTTTCCATTTTCACTTATTACTGTCATTTTTCAATCAAATTGCTGTCACTGCATCTTTTGTTTCTTTTCTTTTTTTTGTATCTATTATGTCTATTACTTTTGCTTAGAGCTGCAACTATTTCACTATCTAGGGCAGTATCTGTGATATCTGTGCAGCAGGGATCTTGGTGTACTCAGTAGACTATTTGTGACTGACGCGATTGTACGTTATTTGTGATTTCCTTTCTAAGATTCCATTCCCTACGGACCATGTTGAGCAAAATAAGAAAGTGGTAGGATGAATACGTACAATATGGATTCACGTGTATTTGCATGGGATGGAAGTCAGGATCCTCACTGCATGATTTGCAATGCCAAGTTGAGCAGTTACAATGATTGTTGCTGTTAGGAATTCAGTGAATGGTCGTACAAACTTGCGACGTTCAGTACATCCAACCAGGTTAAGAACCGCTGATCTACAGGATATTTTCTTGGTATCTCCAGATTTTGTAGCATTTTTGTCACTTACCTTTATCCTTTTCAATACAACATTAGATTCTGCAGCCCTNTTCTTTGGAGTTTCCCACGAACACATCTGGTTATAGTTTAGAATAGAAAAACATGTTTTGCTTTTTAAACTCTTTTAAATCATTTTTTCTATGTGCCTGAGTGTGGTCCCATGTCATTAAATTATCATTGCTTGATGGGCCTACTTATAGAGCTGCGTGTTTCTTTGGCCAATCTATGAAAATGCTGACAAAGAAGACCAATCCAATGATTCTGTTGCTATGGGCTCAGTAGGGAAAATCATTTCAGTGGGCACAATTACTCGATATAATTATCGAGTGTGGTTAGCTTCTGCTTTTAGTGATATGGTCTTATACTGTGTGACCAGATATAATTTGGTTTTGGATGGAATATTTTTTATCTTTGCATCTTGTTTCCATTTGCTTTATTTAGAACACAATAATGGCCATAACACATTGTAAAATGNGTGTTGCATTGTTCTTTTCCAACCACCAACGGCTCAAGTGATTAAAGATTTGGGAATGAAATGGTCAATAAAAATGACAAGGAGGGTTTTTAAGGACAAGGTTCAGACTTGAGGATAGGCTACACCTGGGTAATACCATGAAGAGTGTCAAGGGGGTGAAACTTACACCAGGGTAATACCATGATGCGTGTCAGGGGTGTGACAGTTACACCTGGGTAATATCATGATGAGTGTCAGGAAGTGAGAGTTAGATTTCTGCTTTAATATAAATATCGTTCAATAACATAAATAGTTCAAGAATAATATGTGCCATCCTACATCCTGTCACGTCCAAAAAATCTACAAAATATATTGTGCCCCGTATCTTGCATAGAACATTACCTCTATTAATGTAGAATATTGCACATCAACCAAACATCCAAATGTCAGCAGACAAAAGATGCCAGGTTCAGTCACATGATCTAATTACAAGCCTTGTCTCCTAATTCCAGGATTCTCGCCCAAGGATTTCCAATTATTACGGTAGATTCTATAGACCTTTATTCATGCTTGTTGCAATATGTGTTGGGTAATGTGCCTTATTAAATCAATAATGCAAATATAATATGAACACTTGATTAAAGGAATAATCGATATTATTAAAAATACACCCACATCTTCCTNTTTATATACTGGATACAGGGATAAATGTACAATACATACACTTCCAGTAGACTATGGTGTGTGTCAGTAGTTGAATGTAATTCTCCTCTGATTGTTGTCACATAAAATAAATGCAGGTTTTGTGATTATTTACAGACAGATAATTAGATGTCTCTCCTGCACGGCCCTGTGTCCCTCTAATAGAGAAACGTCAATGCAAACACAGAGGAATTCATTATACAGCAATACTGTAAGCCCCTCATCCCAGATATTGCCAGTCAGTAGCATGTGCCATTCTGTGATCAATAAGATGTGTATAGGGTGACAGGCTGGTGATAATGGGGGTTTTAATTGACTTTAAGAAAAGACTTTAAGAAATGAGATGTTCCAGCTGATTGATCTCCATGAGGCATGCAACCTTGATCGTGTGTGTCTGCCTGCTTCCCTGTGTATCAATGCTTATGCCTACGTGTCATTNTGTGTGTCAGTGTGTATCATTGTGTGTGTGTCATTGTGTTCCTGTGTGTGTCAGTGTGAGTGCATGTGTATGAGTGTGTGCCTGTGTGTGTCAGTGTGTGTGCTTGTGTGTGTGCCTGTGTGTGCATCTCAGGGTTGCAGAATGTCCAGGAGACTCCCAAACTTTGGGCAGTTATCCCGGCATCCCACAAGAGTCTCCAGGGACCTGGGCTGAAGCAGTGATTACATGTAATTCACTGCCTTAGCTGTCCCGATTGTTACTATGATGGATTATTAAGTTCTGCCCATCCACAGCAATACATAGTATTTTGCTGTCCAGGTGACAGGGCTTTGGCTCACCCCCATGCTGCCAGTCTTTGGTTTCGGCAATCCTGGTTTATCTGTTTGTGTGTATCAATGTGTGTACATATGTGTGTCATTGGTTGTGCCTGCGTGTCAGTGTGTGTACCTGTGTGTGTAGGTATATGTGCATGTGTGTCAGTGTGTGTTTACTTGTGTGTGTCGTATACGTACATGTGTGTCAGTGTGTGTGCCTGTGTGTGTCGGTATATGTGCATGTGTGTCAGTGTGTGTGCCTGTGTGTGTCGGTATAAGTGCATGTGTGTCANGTGCATGTGTGTCAGTGTGTGTGCCTGTGTTTGCACATTTCCCCTTCTTGACATAAGAGGATGCAGCAGAGGAGTGAGGAAATCTTGCATTGTCCACACTCATGGATAACAATCAGGCTGTTTCCTGTCCTGACTGCTATCCAGGGGGGAGTGTGCACCCTGCCACTTGACCCCTTCTACGCCCGCCAGTGATTCACCCCCGGCCAGGAAGCCTGTTTGAGAACACAGTGTCCGCTACCCTCGCTCCACAGAGAGAGTCAAAAACGGCAAAGGACGTACAGTGACAAACAGTAAAATGGCCGGTTTCCTGTACTTTAGTGGTTGCTTACATATATGCATAGAAAAGTACGGCAAATAAGAGCCATGTGGCCCATCCAGTCTGCCCATTTGTTTATTTCAAACTATACAGAATCTAGACTCTGTTTACACATCAGATTCAGGATATCCTATACACATCACAAGCATGTTTAAATTGTTCTACTGTGCTATCATCTATAACCGCAGATGGGGTGCGATTCCACTTATCAACTACCCTTTCAGTGAACTTACTTTTCTGAAAACCCCCTTGGTTATAATATATTTTCCTATGAAAAATGCCCCCCTCCTATACCTGCTGTTGTGCCTCTACTTGTGTCTAGTTATACATGGTTAGTTCCTCTGGTGTGTCTTTGTATGGTGTGTGACACAGGCAGCATTTTAGTGTCTCTTCTTTGCACAGTCTCTAATGTATTTATGTTCTTCTGGAGATATGACCAGAACTGAACACAGTATTCCAGGTGAAGCNGCACCAATGACCTATAGAGTGACCTCACTAATACACCCTATACACCCAGCATCTGACATTCATCTGTCTTTTATGTTGCTGTGTTTGTTACCTTTAAGTCATAGGAAATAGTTATTTCTAGATCCCTTTCCTCCACAGTTGTGTCAATTGTAGAAACGTTAATGATACTTTGAGCTTTTGGGGTTTTCTGTGATTTTGTCATTAAACTGTAGTTGACCATTCCTCCAGTCTACTTGATCATTAGTCATGTTGTCATGTTGATATAATATTTTGTATGTAAATTCTTATTAACGGAAATAAAATGCAGGAAGACAAAATTAAGAAACTAGTTGGAAAGAGGATACAGGAGGGGAGGAGAGGGAAAGGGGAGTGCGTAAGGTTGGTGCCAGCTATTAAAATGTTTTTTTGTCCTGTTGACAGATTCTTTGTTTAGAATGTGACCTATGATATTATAAGCTTATAATCATATGACACGTTTTCTCTATCTTGCAGCACCTGCAGCAGTCTGGACGGAGGAAGTGACTATGTCAAGGTAAGAACCATCTTGTCTCTGTGTTTACCCTATGTATGACATTACACCTCATCCGACACACGTCAGGTTGGTTCATGACACTATAGTGGCTGGGGAGACCCGGAGGAGATCGCTTGACGTGATTTTGCAATTGTTCATCATCAAAAGCATGTGCACTATTCTTATCCTCCATTTACAGTATACATTACAGTGTACTACCCTGCATAAATGCAACATGTAGGGTCACACATAGGCGGCGTCTAGGCTTTGTGGGACCCTAATCAAAATAATGCGATGGGGGGGGGGGGCGACAGAGGGCCTTCAAAGACACAGCAGAACCAACTGCACTGACATGATGTATGCCTAGGACCACCTATAGGGTCATGTAGCATTGTCTGCTTTGTGCTGTGCTTATAAAATCATCCAGAGCTACTTCTGGATTGTATATAATCAGATTAATTGCATGCGCCTCTGGGTCAGTCCTTTAGTGCGATCTCTACTGGTTAAGGCATAGGACATAAACTAGAACGGCCTTGGGTACAAGAAGAATTGGGAACACGTCCTTTGGATTGATGGTAGTCACAGGTGGCATCATTCCCTTCTCTCTGTTGGCCTCTGCAATAAAATTCCTGCTGTCAGTACACATAGATTAAGTAGTAAAAATGAAGTTAATTAACATAACGTAGCAGTCACACTTTAATTACAGTGAAAGGGGGAAGGGGAAAACCTTTTTCCTTATACTAACCTGATGCATTTTCATAGCCAGGATTCTCTTTATAAAGTCCACCAGCGATGACCACTTAAAATACATCCAGCAAAGAAAACTAGCAATAAGGAAATTATGGTCCACTTTCTAGACGTAGAAAGTAACGGCAAATAAGAGCCACATGGCCCATCTGTCCAGTTGTTATTTAAAACTATACTGACCTTACTTGATTCTCAATTTGGTTTNATATTTATATTTATCCCAAGCGTGTTTTAACTGTTTCGTTGTATTAGCCTCTACCACTTCTGATGGGAGGCTATTCCACTTATCAACTACCCTTTTATACCCCATTCACACAGAGGGCTATTACGCAGGTAATTCAGTCAACTTCCTGGGTTGATTGAACTACCCGGGTAGTGTGCTCAGTGTGAACAGCGCTAAAATTACTACTAACTACCCTGGTTCAGTGTAAACGGTGTTGACCAGGGTAGTTTGTGAATTCAGCACTGTGAACAGGGTTAATTACCAGGGTAATTCAGATCCACAGCTAACAACCCTGCTCGTTTAAAACAGATTAACCAGGGTAATGTTTATTGAGAATTTCAAAATATGGGGGTACAGAAATAAAAGAGGGAAGGGGGGGGGAGGGACAAGCGACATCAAAACAACACAGCGTAAACAGTACAAATGTGGTAACAAGACGTATACAAACATAGGTATAGATATCATAGCCTAATGGCAGAGGAGGCGCGGAGAACACACTAGTAAGAAGGTCGCTCAACAAGGCTAAAAGGCATAGAGTCAGTATCAAGCGAGTCAGAGACCAAGGACACTCCCAATGGCGAACACACATACTCATGCCAGGCAAACCATTTGACGAGGGGGGAGGAAGATGAGGTAGAGTATGGGGCACCTTCGGTTTCCATGAGGAAATTAAAGTGANGTTTAGAGACAATCCTATGTAAAGTAGGGGGGTCTGCACTTTTCCACTTCTGGGCAAGCGCAGCCCGAGTAGCAATAAAAAAGTGGCCCAGGACATAGCGTGAGTAGGCTGGGACCTCAGGGGGAAAGATGTAGTAAGGCGAGCTCCGGGGCGGGAATTAGAGAAAGGCGAAGGACTTGGTTCGCTAAGTTAAAAACATCCCGCCAGAGGGTCTGAATGGCAGGGCAGTCCCAAAAGACATGGAAAATGTGGGCGATAGAATGCATTTGCGCCAACATTTGGTGGAACCGAGCTGGAGTAAAGTACAGCCTATGCAACAGCTTGATATGCATTTCAGTATGGTTGATACATTTAGACAGCTTGAACGAAGTGTTATAAATCTTCTCCCATTGCTCAGGGGTGAAGGATGTGCCGAGGTCCGACTCCCAGGCCAGCTGGGATCGGGATTTCTCCGGAGTCCAAAGCTGCTGCAGGAACCGGTACCAGTGAGAGATATGTCTCTGCCTTAACCCATTTTTTTATTTTTGTTTTACCTTTTTTTNCCCCCCTCCTAATGGGCGCGACGGCCCTGGGTATTACTCTGAACCTACCACCCTCCACTTACACATACCCCCATGTTTCTCTTCCTCTAAATAATGCCACCCTCCTCCAACTGGATTTATCACTTTATATATGTGAAAGCTGCTATCATATCCCTTCTGTCTCTTCTCTGCTCCAAGCTATACATGGTTAGTTCCTCTGGTGTGTCTTTGCATGGTGTGTGACACAGGCAGCATTTTAGTGTCTCTTCTGTGCACAGTCTCTAATGTATTTATGTCCTTCTGGAGATATGACCAGAACTGAACACAGTATTCCAGGTGAGGCNGCACCAATGACCTATAAAGTGACGTCACTACTTCTCTCTGTATAATACTAATCCCTCTCCCTATACACCCAGCATCTGACTTGTCTTTCTCTTTGTTTGGTACATTGCCTTTATGTCACATTAAATGGTGACCCCTAAATCTTTCTAATGTAATGCCATTAATGTTATATTGAGCTTTTCCCCCTAGGTACATACTGTGGGTAATGCTGATATATAAATAACACTTTGCAGGGTGTAACTCATGTGCTCTCTGTTAATACCTGACACAGCGTGTTGATGAGTTCTAATTTAAAGCAATGGTCTATCAAAACCATTACGGGCATGTTGGCCAAATGCCGCCATATGGCAGTATGGTAGATACCAGCTCTTGTGCCATCGCCTCAGCCTGATAATCTTGGAGCTGTGACAAGCAAAGCGTGAGCCTGAGGGGCAAGGAAAAATCTAGCAGCTGTTACTCTGCCGTTGCACAAGAGTTTAGTTATATAGTTTATTCTGAATAAACCACAAGACGGGTGACTTTAGCTACTGATCCTTCTCAGCTCACCAGTGTCCAATGAAGTGTATAACATAAAGAAGTTATATAACATAGTATATATTAAATCTTATAACAAATATGTTCTATGGAGTAGGATTAAGAATATGGATAGATGTGCTTTGCCTTGGATCTCTCCACTGCTGAGAACCGCTCTGGCCTAATGAGATGTATTCACCACACACTAGGACACATGGCACAGGACTGAAGTGTCTGTCTAGGGTTTGTTAGACCAGTGAATAGGGACAGACACTTGTGTGTAGCCTGAGCTCTGTAAAAACATCTGTCCTGTGAATCTGCCAGGCCCGGCAGCAAGCTGCCCTTACTGTCTAAAGACGGTGGATGCAAGAGAACATGCAGATAAGAGGGCTGTGTATTAGCTCTTATGCTGGATATACACATCAGAAAGATCATCTTTCCAATCTACAGATAAATGACCCCCACAGCAGAAATCTGCATTTTGTGAGTACACATGTAATCTGTGTTATTATTGTGTGTATATTCATGTATATACATGAATTCTGCTGTGAGGGTCATTTATCTGTTGATTGGAAAGATGATCTTTCTGATGTGTACCCAGCATTTCTCCTGTGTCAGATCTTGATCTAAATATATGTCAGTGACTTAATTTTTCTTTTATGAATCCGATGAAAGTTTCAAAAACGTCCGTAATGCCCCACATTGCGCCTGCCTATGGATGTAACATGATTTTGAGCTTACTCGCTTTATTGGCCATAAGCAGTGGTAAAAATCATAATGCACACTGTATCAACAGACGTGCACTAAAGCATAGTGGAGTATTTAGTAGTGGCGACCTAATTATTATTATTATTATGAGAAAAAACAATAAAATATTAAATATACTAGTAAATACTCAATTTGCACTGCACTGTGCGCAGCAAAAGCTTAAAACACAATCTGAATACTCCCTTCCCCCGGGTAGTAAGTCTGGGTCCAGCCTTCAGTTTATTAATTAGTGCTAATAATTGTCTTTGATCACATGGTGACCTCACATTCTTGCCACCCTTTTCTCCACCATTCATTCAGACATTGCAGCCCGCAGTCCTCCTTCCCAGACTAATATCCAGAGACAGGGGGAGGTGTAAGCCTGGAAGACAGAAAGGGAATTGGGAGATAAGAGCAGGAAGGAGGGTGGAGGGTGGAGGAGAGATAGGGAGGAGAGGCTTTAGCCGTGAGTGAATTTCTATGAGCAGCCAGCTCCTCCCATGATGCTCTTTTGACAAGGGATGAGGTAATGCTTGTAGCATCAGCTCTGCATTACCACAGCAGCATCAGCACCAGTAGTGAACATCAGTGGGACAGGCTGCTATACAGCCGGCTCTCCGTCCTGTGACCCACGAGGCAGCAGGAGAGGGGGGACCACAAGCTGGGATTTTGGCTTCTCCTGACTTGGATGGAGGATTTGCTATTACCATGACTGAGAGATGCAGTCTGTGGAGCGCACTGTCCGCGGCGGCGTGCTGCTTTTACCGGGGGTCATTTATGCAAGTGCAGGTAAGTGGTACTGCTGGAAGCTACCTACCTATGAATCTATCCGTTCTGACACCATGATGATTTGATTGCAGAAAGGTTTTCGGTCTATGTGTTTCTGCTTGGCCATCTCATATTAGTTCCACCAAGTTTATTGGTGGATGAATTGGTTTTCTGATGTGATGGTGTAGTAGAGTGTAAATTGTATAAAATGTGTATGCATGATGTGATACCTGTTAAAGTAGCCTGCAATTCACCCTTACACATGCATGGTAATGACTGCAGACTGCAGAACCTATTACCGGCTGCTGAGTGCGGAGAACTTTCTGAGGGTTAACCTCAAGACTGAATAGACTCCCTAGACCAGACTTAGTAAAAGATGACGTCAGTGTGTTTCACAGAGGATAGGGTTAAACACATGTGTATTTAAGGTTTTGCACAGGTACCTTTGCGGTATATGGACAATGCTTGGTTAAACATTCCTGTGGTAGGATTCGAGGGCGGTGGATGTCTACTTTTCCTGCTGTTAGGATGGTTAAGGGACAGTGTTTGAATTGGGTACTAGGAGAAGGGTCTGACTGTCCAATTTTACATGGAGGTGGTGCCTTTGGTCATCATGCTATTATGGGACATGTAAAAGGCAATAAAATTGCACGTGGACCAATATTAGATTGAAGCCTTCCCCCGGTCTGTTCAGCGACCCCAGCATCATATCACTGGAGGTATCAGTTCCACACCTAACATCATCAGCAGCAGTGCTGCTGATACCTCCAGGGATATGATGCTGGTGGTTTTCATGTTATACAGGGTTACCGGCTACCGTGAAGGTATTTTGCAGCGGCATAGGTTATAGTGAATGGGTCAAACAGTCAGGATGCACCTAGGAGTAAAACCCCTGATACCGGCACTGCAAGGGTTATAGAGCATGAGTGATGGAGCAGTGTATGAATGACTGGGCGTCTGCTAGGTGACGGCACCTCCACCAATCGCTCATTACCCGGTTCTAAAAGCAATGACATCATTTCTAACCAATGGCTGCGCAGACATTTAATGCAGCAGGGATGAGCTCAGAACTCCCAAATACCAAACGGAAAGGGGGGTGGGGGGTGGTTTAGTGGGGATGACACCAGGACACACTCAAGGTGTATCAGCGCTGTTGCCACAGCAACGCCGGCTCATCCTATAACAGTATATATGGATGTCCCAATTAAAATCAATGTGGTTAGTGGGGCATATTGGAAAACAGAGCTGACGTTTGATTAATCCCACCTGCTCCCACCATTCATCATTTTCACACTAGACTAAAGTGCTGTCTGGCAGGGGAGAGGTTAATCTCCTCCAGGATAGGGTTAAATGATACATGTATTGCTGGGTACAGCATCCGTCCCCTATCACACTGCCAACATCCTCTAGGGAGAGATCAGACACTATATAGCCTCAGGTACATAATAAAATGCACAATATTATGCGATAGTAATACAGGTTAAATAATGTAGTTTTGCTTGCTGTAATGCATTAACGGACCCTCCAACATGACCCATTCCACCAGATACATGTTACTCCGCTCCTGATCTTCCAGTGGTCACTCACCTGGTTTTAATGAACTAACTGATATTTGAAAATTAGCCAAAGGCGGTTACCATAGAAACTGATTGTCTTATACACAGGTGGTTACTCTAGGAACTGATTGTTGGAAGCTCAGGAACAGAGTATTTTGTTCCTGGTGGAATGGGTTATATTAAGGCTCTTCATTGATTGTTTCAGCGAGTACGGGCGGATTAAAGCGGACTGGAAAATTTGGCCTGCTGAATATTTTAAAAGCTGAGATAGAAATTTGTAAATGTTTTATTGTGTAAGAGAGGTTTCTTTCCCTTTTTATTTGACTGAAGCAATGCAATGCATGGCTTGATGCACAGAGCTACACCCCTACCCTCTTCCTTCAGTAAAATAAAATCAATGCATGGACGGGNAAGTGGCCAAATCCTGGAGCAGGGGTAGTCAAGTCGCCTGACGGGCGCAGGGAACATGCAGGCTTTGACAGGAGTGGGTTGTCATGGTAACGGCATCTGCTTAAACCTTGCTTTGCCTCCAGGGAATATTTAAGGCTGAATGTCCCCACCAGTAATTAGGAGCAGTCTCCTCCGCATGTTTCCCTATTCACAGCCAGGCCAGAAGTGCGGGGTAATTGTGCTGCGCTTGGCAAAGGTTGCATGATAGGTGAACTGTGCGAGCGAGCACTAGGCGGGGTGTCAGAGAGAGGGGGTTTCTCCTCCAATAGGGCTTCTAACACAGGCAGAGCTATTAGTCGTAATTTCATTATGGACAGCTGCTGGGAGAGACTCCTGGATTTTCTTTAATTATTAATAAGAGGGGCAACCAAGAGCTAAGCACAATCATCTACTCACAATATTTCACCAGTTTTCCAGTGACCTCTGTGCAAGAAAGACATTTCTAATAATGTATAAATCTACTAGTGACCACCACGCCTTACAGAGAGCATCCTGGGGACCTAACGCAGGCACAGAAAGCTTCCTAGTGACCACCAACCAGCATAGAGACTATCCACCTCTTACCAAGAACTTCCTTGTTTTCTATGACTGACACAGAAAACATCCAAGTGGCACCAACCATTATAGAGAGTAGCCCAGTGACCACAACCCAGTACAGAGGCAATCCGAGTTCCACCATCCTATGCCACTGACCATTTACCAATTGAGACTAGGACATACAAGACCACTCACCAACACAAAATGCATCATAGAAATAGCTTGTTAATACAGATAACATCCTAGTTAATGCCTTCAAATATAGTGGGGTATATAACAACTTAAAGGAAGGAGGTTGTAGTAACAGTATATAATTGTGTGCTGTGAAATATGCTGTATATGGACCAGGCCGGACCTCCATGCATGTTCCCTACACACATTGCCATAGTCCCGGCGTGAAACAGCAATGGTACTGACTGCTGATTCGTACTGAGCTGACTATGCATATATTAAATGAGGGGGGACTAGCCCCATAAGATGGATCTTCTAGTTTGGGGCCAGATAACCCCCTTCTGCAAGCAGCTGGTAGAACCTTGGTGTCAGACATAGGTCCGAATCCGGCCCTATGGTATTGTATAAATTGGATATTTATACAGTTTCTATAAATTGTATAAGACACTTTCTTTGCCACTGTTTGCAATCAAATCGTACAGGGAAGCGCTGTAATGATCTGACTTAGGACATTACATCATCGCTTTGCCAGAGCGGGAGGCTGGAATAAAGAGGAGGGATTGCGGGCGTGCATGAGCGATTGGCTCAGGTGTTCCCTTGGTCGCAGAATCTCATTACCATGCAGACGATGCCTCCAAAGCGTCTGTATTATTTAAAAACCCAGGTCAGCTTTGATAGGATTGGGCACAGAGGGAGGGGATTATCAGGCGTGGGCCCCTGTCGGAGAAAGCCGGAGATGGGAAGCTGCCACCTGGACGGATGGAGAATAAATGTGTTAATTCTTCTCTGTGAAAGGCTTCAATCCCTTCCCTGCAATCCAGACTATTAGAGAGATAAATCTCATCTGCGTATGTGAAAGAGAATTACCAGTCAGACTGATGCCACTATCACTGATCCTGTTAAACCACTGTCTCGTGCTGCTGCTTGGCACTGTAATCTGTCATTCTCAGCCTATAAAGGTATTGCATGACCCCAATATAACAGGATCAGCATTCGGCATTTTACATAGTAAATCAGTGTACACTGAGAAACATATCACATATCTTCAGTTTAGTAAATCTAACCTTTGACTGTTATGAATCTTGCTGTAGAGTTGCAGACTTCTGGTTTCTCCATCCCAGGAGAAACCAAAAATACAACAGTATGGACAGGATTTAAGCAAATCTCACTTAAAGCCCCACCACGTACAATTAATCCAGTTCAATTAATTCAGATTTCTATGGATGGACGTGGTGTGATGCCATTATATGCGATTCATGCATAAGGCTGAAGCACCCGAAATCTGTCAATCTCCCAGAAATTCTGTGAGAGTTGACAACCCTGACTTAAAGCCGTCTCCAGAGTCTGCAAATAAGAAAATGGGTGTAAAGTTTAACCTGGACAAAACCAGGTTCCTCTTATATTTAAACCAGGGTTGCCGACTCTCCCAAAACATCCAGGAAACTCCCTAATTTTGGTTAGTTTTCCTGGTATCCCGGCAGAGTCTGGGAGACTCTCCTGGGACTTGGGATGAGGCAGTGATTCCATGTAAATCACTGCCTCAGCACTGAGCAATGCTATGATGAGCGGGGCATAGTGAAAGATATACTTTTGCCGATTGGGGGACAGGGCTTTGGGTGTGATTTACATAATCACGCCCTCTGCTCAACCCCCATGCTGCTGATCTTTGGTTTCTCCCGAGAGGCAACCCTGATATAAACTTTAGATGAGGTCCAAGTGTCTCTATCAAGTGTCTCTATGGTGTGGATCAACCAAACTCATGTTAAATCAATGACATGCAAAATAACAGAGAGAGAGGGAGAGAGAGAGAGGGAGAGAGAGAGAGAGAGAGAGAAAGAAAGAGAGAGAGAGAGAGAGAGAGAGAGATTTATATAAAGCAAAGTATATTTTTTTGAAAACCAGAATATTATCCTCTGTTGACAGGAAAACTGGCCACAGTCGGGGTGTGGTACGTTGGCGATCTCATCATAGTACAGTTATAGTGATGAACGCCAGCTAAGTGTAACATATAATGATAGAGAGGAATGTGTTTACAATGATGCATTTTCATGGTGTGCCAAGCAACGTGTCCATTACACATGGTCTGTTCACACGGTAGATAGTACTGGAGCAGTGTGTTAACTCACTGGAGCCAAAAACACACAGCCATATCCCATCTGTCTGTGGATGGCAGTAGCTTTCCTCTCAACACATGTCCCTTTTAATACAGCCATCCTGCAATATTTATATGGCTTTGTTCTCCAGGGAGATATTAGTCAGTGTGTTCCAGAAGGCTGCCGATCAATGAGGTTTGAGGTTGCAGATTGTGTAGGAGAAAGCTTGATGGGAAAGAAGGGCAGCAACATCATGACATTATATCCCAATCTAACGCGTTTAACCTTACAACTTTTTGTTATCCGTCTGTAAGATTCTATAACCTGCCACTAATTGCATTGTGCTGGATGTTGGTGAGTGCACTGAGCAGTGGCTGGATTTATAATGTACTTTCTTTCCCAACAGTTCTCTAAGGAGAAGTATATCTTGGATACACCGCCTGAGAAGCTGCACAAGGAGTTAGAGGAGGAGCTAAAACTTAACAGTTCGGATTTGCGCAGCCACGCCTGGTACCATGGACGAATACCACGAGAGGTGAGGTGACCTAAAATGTGTCAAAGCACAACAAATGCAACATCAATTGATTAGTATTTCCACCCGTATTTCAGCAACCCCTGAATATTACAGAGATTTGTAGTGACTTTTGTATTTTGTAATGTATTGTACATCATGTGACCACACACTCAATACAGAGAGCATCCTAGTGGCCACTATGCAATACAGAGAACATTTTAGTTGCCACTATACAATACAGAGAGGATTATAGAGACCACCACCAAATGCAGAGAGCATCCTAGTGACTACCATCTAATACAGAGAACATTCTAGTAAACACTATCCAATACACACAGAGCATCTTAGTGACCACCATCCAACACAGAGAGCATCCTAATGACCACCACCCCATACAGAGAGCATCCTGATGATCACCAGCACATACAGTGAGCATTCTATTGACCACCACCTTATACAGTGAACTGACCAGTACCCAATACCATAGCTAAGTAACCTATATAATACAAAGTTCTGCTTTCCACTGTTTCAGGTGTCAGAGACCTTGATCCAGAGAAATGGTGACTTCCTCATTAGAGATTCCTTGACCAGCCTGGGAGACTACGTGCTGACCTGCCGGTGGAAGAACGAGCCTCTGCACTTCAAGATCAACAAGGTGATGGTGAAGACCAGTGACAGCTACACCCGCATACAATACCTGTTCGAGCAGGAGAGCTTCGATAACATCCCCGCCTTGGTCCGCTTCTACGTCGGCAGCCGGCGGGCAGTCTCGGATCAGAGCGGCGCGCTCATCTACTGTCCAATCAATCGCACATTCCCGCTCCGATACCTGGAGGCCAGCTATGGCCTCTCGCCGGGAAGGCAAGGGTCTCACAGCCCGCAGAAGGGACACATGAAACGAAGAAGCATTACTATGACTGACGGTCTCACTGCAGACAAGATCACCAAGGGCAACGGGTGCCCAAACAGGTACGAACCCTTTCCTGGCAACAAGGACTGTTAAAGGGCAAATTGTGCTCATGGTACCAACAATAGATTCACTTACATGAAAGCATCAGGAGACTTTAAAAATGTCAAAATTCTTAGGTTAAAGATGTGTAGTGGTGGCAGCAGCTGGTTGGATAAGACACCTGTCCAATCAGCATCTGACCCAGAAACCATCCACTGCATTGCTTTCTTATACGGATATCTCAAACATGATATTTTATTTTTATATTCCAGCACATCCTCCCCGCACCACAGAGATATCATTAGGACCTGTGCAGTCAGCGTGGACCAAATTCAGGACCTTCACTCTCCAATGTCCCCCATTTCTGAAACCCCGGGATCCCCTGCTTACAGCACAGGTATGTACATTGACGGTTCATTGAGGGTGCAAAATCATATTATTTATAGTTTATGGTGTTCAAGGGCAAGGCCTTCTGGTGTGATTTGCATAAATCTTACCCACTACTGGTCCCCCAGGAGTAGAAACTAAAAGTTATGAACCCTACTTTTATCCCCCATGCAATTTATCATGGTTTTACCCAGGTTTAACTTTCCTCTGTTATAGATTTATGTTTGTTGTGTTTGTGTGTTGCTAAAGTTTAATATTGTGTGTTCTGTACAGTTGTCAGGGTGAAGCCCCAGGGACCACCAGTTGGTAGCGTAACCCCCGGATCCCCGGTCCTGAGACGTTCTAGTGAGCCTTACGTCTGTCCAACCAACAACAAAGCCACATTAAACATGGGCGAAAACTCCCATTCCATGCCAAGTTCCGGATACCCGCCAATCTCTCCCTCACCTTCTATAAACAGTTACAGCGATCCAGACAACGGGCATTACTGCCAGCTACGCCCAGCCTCCCCAACGCATGACACTCCCAGCAAGCCCCTTCCCCCAAAAAGCTACGTTGAAAGGTTAAAAGTGGACGAAGGCGCAAGGGCTGGTGGCAACCGTGTGACGGATGATACGGACAAAGACAGACTGTGCTTTACTGTGCCCAGCTTAGAAGCCAAATCATCGTTCAACCCGTCTGCGTTCAGGTCTGTGCTGATTCCCGCGGATAACAAGCCGCTGGAGATGTGTATCTTGAAGAAGGTCAAGGAGCTGTTTTCCGAAGTTGATGCCAAAACTATTGCCAAACATATCACCAAAACAGACTGTGAGGTAAGGGGGGAGGGATTTATGTTATCACCATATTTCATTGACATGGCAGTTCAATCCATAGGCTGTGACATACATCATACATACATCAAGCTACTGAATCCCGCAATTCTGTGCGTGAATCCGGTGGGTCATTCGTACCTCCAACGTGACCCATTCCACCAGGTACACAATACTCCATCCCTGAGCTTCCAACTGTCACTCACCTGGTTTTAATGAGACTCTTTCGCGCAGGTGGTTACCATAGTAATTGATTGTTGGAAGCTAAAGGACAGGGATTATGATGGAATGGGTCATGTTGGAGAGTCTGCACATAGTTTGTAGGGCTAGGTATTTAAATCATACAGTGGACCCTAATCATTGGATCATAGCCCTTGGCCTTAGGGTCTTGATATCGGAATTGTATGGACATTAGGATCCCATGCTAGATATCGAAGGGATATCGATACAACCACAACTATTTGTACTATTTGCAGCCATAGAATGCAGAAAGTCACAATTACTGGTATGAGTAATCCGTGACCTTGATGACTTTCGTTGCATTGCTAGGCTGTATTTCTCCAAGCAATACAAATTACTCATATAAGAACCTTCAAGCCTGATCCAGACTTCAGTGCTTTTATCAGTTCCTATGTTACAGTCACATTTTCTAAGTGCGGTCGGACGGAACTTACAACTTACAATTACAATTTAAATGTCTCCAGGACAAACTGTGTATGTTCATGATGACAACACACCCTACCTTTGAAACCCTAATCCATAGGCAGTCCATAGACATAGGCCAGATAGCCAGACGCTTAGTGCCGCGAAAATCAGGGGGTCCAGATTGCTCGTGACCAGAGGCAGTGGGGGATTAGAGTTTGGGGGTGGGGTGATTATCAGTGGCGGGGCTCTTTTGTAATTTTTTTTGCCTAGGGTTTTGCAAATCCTAGGGCTGCCTCTTCCCTAATCATATGTAAAAAAGAACCAAAAGATTAGCATTGCGAACATAAGTCCTGTTTTTGTGCATGCTCAGTAGGACCTGACAGGAGAATTGCAGACTCTGCATGCTTAAAGCTCCTGATATAACTCTCCATGAGGACCCAGACGTAAGATTGTTGTCCTGGATTGTAGTCTATAATTCTGGCTGTCACAATGACATTGGCATGATGTCATCCTATTCTCTTGCCAACTCTCCTGGGTTAAAATGACTGCCATTAACGTGTTTATTAGCATGCCCTTTGGGGATACTTCCCATAAAATGAGGCAACAATCTATTTCCAATTAGGAGAGATTAATCTCCATCTCTGCATTTGCTTCCAGGTTGCCAGGATACTTGGTGTTTCCAAGGAGATGCAGAGGATCATGGGAGTCAGCTCGGGCATGGAGCTCCTGACGTTACCACATGGACGTCAGCTACGGCTTGACCTTCTGGAAAGGTGAGTTGCGTGGCAATTTAATGAGCGTCAACGTACTGAAAATGACTGCAAAAACCATAGGCAGAGATCCTAGATAATCAAAGGAAAACTAGGGCAACGCTATTCATCATGCAGGCGATATACAGTAGGTTCTAAGACAGATATGGAGCGATTGCAATATCCTAATTCTGACCTGTAGTATATTCTCTGTGTCGTATATTTATGCTCATAAGAATGTTCCTGCCTCTTAAATAAGGCTTGTTCATTATAATATACTAATTATATGACTGATCTCTCCACAGGTACCACACAATGTCCATCATGATTGCCGTGGACATCCTGGGTTGTACAGGCAGTACGGAGGAACGGGCCGCCCTGCTCCACAAGACCATCCAGTTGGCAGCCGAGCTGAAAGGGACTATGGGAAATATGTTCAGCTTTGCTGCTGTGATGAATGCCTTGGAGCTGTCACAGGTATAACAAGCCTTCTTATTGGTTTTATCATCATTATTATTATTATTATTAATAATAATAATAATAATAATAATAATGATGATGATGAAACATATTATATAACAATTTACAATGAGATAATGTGTGTTTATTCACAGCAGTCACCAGGGGATACATAAAATGTTATTTTAAAAAAATTAAACATGAATGACCTTATTAACATACTTATTACCAAACATTCAAGCATGGGAAATTGGGACGCTATACACTGCTCCTGATGCTCTAGGCTCCTCTTTAATAAGCTTTTTTTTTTTTTTTTTTAATAATATTTTTATTGAAACAAAGAACAGTATACAAGGCAACAACAATAAGCACGTGACACAAAATGACATATGGTACCTTTAATAAGCTTTTGATTGCAAATCCTCAATTATTTTTGGCAATGTTCCACTTGTTTTGTATCCCATGTATCTGGGGGGTATATAGTAGGGTTTCAGACCCTCCAGGTATTTCCAGGAGACTCCCAGAAATCAGGCAGTGATCCTTGAATCCCGATTTGAGATGACATTCTCCAGTATGTAAAATTAAATTTAGATAGAATCTGATTGGTTGCTATGGCCATCTCCACTTTTCCATTCCTGCAGTAAATATAGGACCTGATTTCATATATGCCTGGATATTGTAGCTGATTGGTTATGCTCATTAAACGCTTGGCACATCTACCCTTATTATAATGTTGGGAGTCTGTTGTAAGATTAATATTACAGTTTCTGTGTTGTGTTTAGAATCCAATGGGCTGAGTATTTTAAAACGTAATCATCTCACTGGGCCTCCTGTCCGGCCTATTCATTGCTCCACAGGAGTAAATTATGCTTTAACCCAATAATCTCCTGCATGTGGCTAACAAAGACTCTCTCTGGTCCTGACTATCTGCAGATCTCCAGACTAGAACAGACGTGGGTGGCCCTGAGACAGAGACACACAGACGGAGCCATCTTGTATGAGAAGAAGCTAAAACCATTCCTGAAGAGTATGAATGAAGGAAAAGGTAACTGATGAGACTGTATGATTTCATGGGATGACACAGGACCCCCACACATAAAGGGACCACCACATTCAGGGCTGTTTCTAGACATGCTAACATACAAGGGTCTGAAGTGGAGGCTTGATTCATATAAGGGGATAAAGTAGAGGCTGGATACATACAAAGGGCTGAAGTAGAGGCTGGATACATACAAAGGGCTGAAGTAGAGGCTGAATACATACAAAGGGCTGAAGTGGAGGCTGTACTCATTCAAGGGGATGAAGTGGAGGCTGTACTCATACAAGGGGATAAAGTGGAGACTTGTTTCATGTATATTTATATTAATATGTGTGTACTTTTTGTTAATGTTCAGCAGAGGCCCCCACAGTTTAGTTGTCCCCACAAACATTAATCTGGCCCTGCCTGTGACAGCTTTAATACTGATGAAATTCCATTTTTCTTTCATCCTTACAGAAAGCCTCCCGCTAAGCAACACTACGTTTCCCCACATCGTACCGCTTATCACTCTATTGGAGCAGGACACTCCTCTGCTGGATGGAGGAGAGCCTTGGGACAGCCTGGACAACGGTGTAGAAGTTGTTATGGCGCATCTGGAAGCCGCCAGGATGGTGGCACACCACGGTGGACTCTACCGTACCAACGCCGAGATGCGTCTGCAAGGTAAGGCTCAGAGACAGATATATCTTCTTTGCCATGGAATCCACTCGAAAACAAGAGATTTGTGAAGGTTGTGATGGCTGGTTCTATAGATTTATCTAAGAAGGGGTTAGACATATTTTTAGGGGAAAAATGGTATCCAGGGTTGCGACTGGTAAGTAAAATATTACCTTAGTCAGGAGGGAGCATCTGGATCAACTTTAAGTATAAAATTAGGATCACAGGAGATCCAAAATAGGTTGAACTTGATGGACTGATGTCTTTTTTCAACCTGAACATGTTACTATGCTAGATTTACGTCCATTGTTATCTTAAAACAACACATGGCAAGTAATAAATAACACTCTTCCAATTAGGTCAGTGAGAAAATTGACAAAAAGCTAAAACTGCAAAGCATGTACTGTTAGTTTAGTCATCATTAACGTCATTAACGTTTTTGACATAGACATATTGCTGTGTTCTAATGTAATATGCAGCACATATATAGTAGACGTTTCTACATATAGTACACTACAAGCCAGTTTGTACATCTGTGAAGTTTAATGATGGAAAAATCACTGGATACCCAACAATTTAGTTGTATTAGAAAGAGAAACTAAACTGCAGGAAAGAGGTGGAACTCTCACTTTCCTATTAAATACTAGAGAATGTCAGGTAGAATCACTTTTCCTTTATCGCAGTTTAGTAAATCTAGTCGATTGGAATGACCAACGTGTATGACTTGAGCATGAGATCTGTTTTGATGGGACAGACTGTTCCTTGATGCTGGGGATTGCACTAAAGATCCATTGTGCTAATATGTTTCCACAGAACTAATTAAGTGCAGATGACTGTCATCTTCGCTAATAAAATAATAATTTATAAAGCTGAGTCACGGCTACTGTCTGAGTAAATGGCTATTACATCATGTATGGGTCCCCGCCTTTAATTCACACAGTCACCTCGCCAGCACTGCACGATACACACTGAATGCACATGTCTGTGGCACTATATAATGCGTATCTTTGCAATTAAACATGCAGAGGTACCAACAGCGGTTTTAGTGGATACCCAGCAAGAACGTAAAATGGTATCTGTCATACTTGTTTTTAACCTCCTTCATCACACTGATATCTTTAGCTACAAGCTATGGGCATTTTTGATGGTGGAGGTCTAGCGCTTTAGTCCCATTGTTAATTCTGTCCTGGATGGACGGCTTAGGGGAAGCAGAGAAAGTGGTTCGGATGTGCCTCTGAGCTGTGTGCACTACTGTGTGCAGTCATCAGTGGTTCTGGATACTGGTGCAGCACGTAGTTTCCGGACATACTGAATGCAGCTACATGACCATATACATTGTGTAAGGACAGGGTAGTGCATTGTACACAGACGTGACCTATTCCTTCTCCTTTTTCCAGGTTTCCAGCCCAGGGCAGACCTCACAGAGATGTCCAGCACAGAGTTCCAGATGCGGATGCTATGGGGAAGCCGTGGGGTGGCCGGCAGTCAGGCAGAGAGATACGACAAGTTCGACAAAGTTCTTACAGCTCTGTCCCACAAACTGGAGCCGTCCGTGCGCTTCAGTGAATTATAACAGCCCGGCACAGGCTGGACAACGCCAAGCACTTTTCCATGACTCTGTCCTTTTCTTTAAGTTATAGGGTACCACACTTTTGAACCACAGTTGATGCTGCCACTTGCAGCATGGAAGGGGGGTAAAATTTGTTTTTTTTCCCTTTTAAAAATAGTAAAATACTTTTATAAAGACATTTACATTGAACTGCTATATCCTGGACCCATCCGCCTTAACCATAATGTGAAGAGATATTTTTATTTTTTGCCTGAACAGATACAGCTAAAACAGGGATATGAATGAAGCCTGTGTACACTGCTCAAACTCCCCCTGCAAGGGCAACATCNGTTACAAGAAGGGACTGTGCGCCACCTAGTGGTCATAAAGTTTATGGCAATACCTTTCCCCTTCCCCGTCAATGTCAGATCCTATACAGAAACTACTGTGGTGTTCTGAAACGTCTTACCAATTCCCTTCTGCAGTCCAACAAGATTTCCCAATACATGTTTGATAAATCTGCTGCAAATACATTAAGGCTCTTTTATATACAGAATACTGAACCTACCCTATTGTTTATTTGAAACATATTAGAAGGCCAAAAAAGCAAGTAAAATTGGCATCAATTGTATTCTAATCTGCCTGTATATAACACAAACCAGAATGGTGGCCAATGTATTTTTCTACAAATATTAGCACATAAACGCTGTTCAGATGTTCACTACACTATGTGCTAGGTGCAGGTATAGTGGTGAAAAAGTGATAAAAGTTTGCACAAATTTTCATACATGGACAGATCACACCGGGTTCTCGTGTCACAATTGTCCTGAAGTTTTTATAAACTAGTTTTTTTCTTTTGGTCACACAATGCGTGTTCTGTAAACACCAGTAATATATACCTGAGGTAACACCTCTCTATCCACGTTGAAAAGACTGTAAACCGTGACAAATANTGTGTGGACCTCACTTGCGGAACGATGAATGTCTGTTATTCTATCACTCTCGCGTGTAAATAATTCAGATCTGATGTAAATAGTTTCTCACTGTCTGTGCTGCAGTGTACCTTCATCTCATTGTATAAAGCCATGTGCATTGGACTTCTGTGTAAATAAATGTATTGATGTAAGAAGTTTCTGTGTGTTTTTTTTATTTTATTTTAAATCACTTAGCTCAGATGGAGTTTGGTGATGATTTAGGAGAGAAATATTGATAAGATAACAAAGGTGCAGGACATTATATCATCCAATTATCGCTTTAGTGAAAATAAAATTTTTAAACATAAATAAAACTTATCTGAAAAACTTCCATAAATTACTGGACTGCCNCTAACAACACTGTGCTATTCCTATGGATATTAAATAGCATTAAAAATCATTTACTGGCTTGTAGCCGGTCAGTGTGTGAGGTCCTGCAGTAGCTTTCTAATGTTCAAAGCTATTTTTCTTTTTCCAGCTAACCAATAGGCTAGCTTAGGGGTAGGAAAAGTGCGGCTCT
>JABWIB010003348.1:33094-47181 GCA_016617825.1 Platyplectrum ornatum | reverse complement strand
CCCCCCAGGGGTCATACAACTTTTTTATTGAAACAGGGACTCACAGCATTCCCGGCCTAGTACATTTAGCGATAAACTGCAAATTAAAAGCTGGAAATGCCAACAGGAAAACGGGAACATCTTTCCAAACATAACATAAAACAATGCCGCTCTTTTGCTGGACAGTTTTTCACAATTCTTTGTGGTCTCCTTAACTAGATCATCAGCCAAACTTGCTAGGACCATAAAGCTGTTGCGGGCCAACAGCTGGAAAGATAAAATGGGGTGTCACTCCATGGTATCGAAACTCTGCATCGTATGGACAGGACATACGATGCCAAGGAGGTTTCAGGGTTAGTAATATATAGTAAAACGTCATTAGCAAAAGTCGTAATCTTAACCACCTCTCGGCCTATAGCGATGCCAGAAAATCTGGGGGAGGTTTGCAAAATACGGAACAGCAGGTCTATGGAGTGGTTAAACAACAAAACAAGACAGCCCTGTCTAGTACCTCGTCCCATCACCAGAGCTTTACCCCGAACCCCATTAATCAGTAGAGAGGTCGTTGGGGCAGTGTAGAAGAATCTGATGAGATTGATAATGAGAGGATCAAAATTCCTTGTAGACAACACTGTAAAGAGATGCGGCCAGGACAATGTATAGAATGCTTTCTGTGTATCTAAACTGAGAAGCATACTGTCCGGGGAGGAAGGGAACAAAGAGCCGCCANAGCAGCAATAGCTGTGCGGATGGCCTTTACCACCTGGCGGCCTTGGACAAACCCATATTGATGATGGGCCTTACCACAGGCCAGACTCTGAGGAAGAATAGATGCCAGGCCCCACCACCTCCCAGAGCTTGTCCAGGAAGTAGCGACAAGTTAAGGTGCAAACCTGCGGTAGGCTACAGTAGCTGCGAATGTTCAGNCGGGGTGATCCTGAAGTGGCGGTANGCTAAAGTAGCTGCAAATGTTCAGGCAGGGTGATCCAGTCGAACAGGAGCTGGGAGGGAGCACCATTAAAATGCGGCCAGCACGCTACGCTGCCAACTAGAAGTTCCCTGTGAAAGCTTTTTGATAAGGTCAAGACCATGTCTGATCTTAATCTTGCACTAGGTCTCTGAGACACTGGCACAGGAAGCCACTACCCAGGCATGGAGTCTAACTGGGGGCTGGTCTTCACCCTTACCCCTGATGGTGGGAATGGACTTGCTTGCTGCGGGCCCCACGGAATCACTGGAACCAGCCCCTCTCCAGAGCAGACAGGCGCCGCAGAAGCCTGCCTGGGCGCCCGGCAAGGATACCGGTGAGTACCTCCCGGGGTCGGGCGGATGCTTTCCGGTTGCCTAGCAACCGGGGCGTGCGAGCCCCTACCAGCCATAATATGTTTGTGTTCCTATTCACTATGTATGTTCAGAACAAGCCTTTACATAATAACAATGATCCAGTCCCAAAAGTAATTCACTACNACCGCTGTCTGGAGGCTTGTTCTGTGGAAGGGAAGGTGTGGACAAAGTCAATATGCAATAAGCAAATGCTTAAAAAAATNAGCCTAAAATTTAGTATATTCAGTTTACAACTAAAAATTTAGACCATCACCAGTGCATGTCCATGTTCAGGAAGGTGCTGGCTGCTGACACCCCACAGTAAATGGATGGAAAAGGGTGGAAATGTCACAGTTTATTAATAGAGGACTTATTTGGCATAACTGGACANGAACATTGTTCCCTACACCAGGGGTCTGAAATTACACATCTGGTGCTCGCATGCACTCCTCCAATTGCATGCAGAAGTCGGGTAATCTCATATTACAGGATACGGTCCTCAGTCATTACCTATGGGATAGATGCTGCATCACTCATCTGCATCTTATGGACTTTCTTCACTACATTCACCAGATTAATGGGATGGTAAGATTCATTTTTATAATTTTGTTAATTAAATTCTTATTAACTTATATAGGCANAGTATATAGGCAATGCGCATTTCATGGATTTTAGCACTAGATAACATGACATGCTGTCTGTTGTGGTACTACTACAATTATTTTAAATGAACTTTTTTACAACATTCAGGTATGGTAATACGNCTTTCTAAGTAAAAAGTCAATGATTATGCACACTGCCATACATCACTGCAGGTTTGTTTGTTTTTTTTTTAAAAAAAAACCTTTTAAACTGACAAATAATAAATTTGATGGTTTGCACCCAAACACTGCCAGTGATGAGGAGCAACTTACACTTGTAATTCTATTCCCAAAAGATGTTGAACAAAAAGTCTTTGAGACAAAGGTTAGATTACAAAACCAGTGGAGAATAGCAAAGAACTTGGCTGTAGTAATTAATGATAGAAATCAGTTTGCCATTGGGGTATAGGTAGAGATTAAGGCCTATATTTAGAGAGAACTTTTCTTTAAACAATTTTCTTTTAACAATGCTTCAGCAGGTTCGGTTCTCCTCACACTGAACTTGGCAGCAGCATTCACAGAATTTACTAAAATATACCTGTGTTGTGAACTCCATAGGCACAATCCAAAGAGTCTTCTGTGCTTAATTAAAAAATGAAGCACTTAGCTGGGCACAAACTATTTTTTATATATAAGTTCCAGAATCGTATTACTGCATGCTTGCTGAGACTCTGCTTTTCTTTATTATTTTATTATTTTTAATACTTTTTTTTTTACTGTTCAATGCTCAGTGGTGTTTCTTGTTCATANGAAAATAATAACAGCTATTAGAGGGAAGAAAGGCCAGGTGAAGGGAAGACCAATCATATAATAATATAATTATGTGACCCCAGCACACANACATGAACAATGAAGCACACAGATGGGGACAGTCATCACTAGCAGATATGAAAAAGAACTACTGTGGCACAGAAGCATAAGAGAGAGAAGCATACAGTGGGGTGGTACTCCCCGTGGTATTAGAGAGGAACAGGGAAAGGCAATGTGAGTAGGGGTTCTGCCATCTGGTCCCACGCATGCCAGGTTTTGTAGAATGACTGGATAGTATTGTTCAGTAGGGCCTTTATATATTTTATCTTTGAGATGAACCAGAGTTTAATAAGGAGGGCAACGTTGCATTGCAAAGTCTAACACCAGAGCGTGGATGCAAGGTTGTTTACCATCCCATATAAACTGAGTGCAGTGTGATTGGAGGGAAGNAATGAAGGAGCGAGGAACAGTAAGNGGTAGTGTTTGAAACAGGTAAAGAAGACGGGGTAGTAGATTCATCTTAACCATGTTAATATGCTGAATCCAGGAGATATAAAAGGCTTCCACCTTTCCAAGTCCTGCAAGAAGGAGCAAAACAAAAATTGGCCTTGTGAAGGGTGGTGTATGAAGTGGTGATATGGGTCCCTAGTATTTAAGGGAGAAAGGCCGCCTGTGGAAGGGAAAGGCAGAAATCAATGAGCACTGCATGTCTCGGGGACCTGCAGAGCCAACGCTTCATATTATTTACCTTGTATCCAGAAANGGAACTGTATTAACTGTTGTGAGAAGCACATTGTCCGCAAAGAGGGCAATTTTAAACTGGGCAGGACCGATCAGTATGCCACAATTGTAAGCTGACTGTAGCGGCCAGGAGTTCGATACAGAGGGCATATATCAGTNGGTAGAGGGGGAACCCTGTCTCATCCCATTGAAAACCAAAGGCTTAAAGGGATAGCTGCAGAAAAAGTCATAAGAGGTGGTCAAACACCTTCTCAGCGTCTAGAGAAAGCACAACCGGCGGGAGGCGAGGGGAGGAGCTGGTTGACCCACTCCACCAACACTTTCGTGAAGGAGGGAGAGGAGGGAGATTGGGNAATAGATCAAGCTGAGTGAGGGGTCCTTGTCTGGTTTGGGAAGCACTATAATTTTAGTGGTTTCCGGCATAATACCCCCTCCCTGGAGAATAAAGGAGAACAAGGTGTATACAAGAGGCAGCAGCAGGTCAGAAAAGGATATATAATACAAGGCCGGAAAGCAGCCAGGCCTTGTATTATGTCTTAAAGCCCACAAGGCTTTGAGTACCCCTGTAGAGTGGGCCATAGACAGTTTAAGGAGATGGCATGAGGAAAAATAGTCTTTAAATGCGGCATCCCCTCCTTGGGTGCTATGTACTAAATTGTATGGTGGTAGTACTGTTGTTATTAGATGCTATTAATGGCTTTAGGGTCTTGATATAAAATGGCAGCATAAAATTTGGCTGTCAGATCACGGCGCAGTCTCTTTCTCAGTTTCTTACGGTAGGCAAACTGAAAAATTGTGCCGCGGACTACCGCCTTATNGGCCTCCCAAAGCACAGAAGGGCTAATATTCTCCCTAGTCTTGACCATGTGGGTATGATTGTTAGCCTCCACCAGCAGAATTTGAAGCCCCATCAACAGCGGAAGACATTGTCGTGTAGTAGATGTGTAGTAGCCGTAAACCTACTTTGTTCTTGGGTGGTTTGTGTTAAAATGTCTTTTAGGATTTTGGCAAAATAGTTTACTNTTAAGAACCCCATAACTTCCTGGTGTCCTGTTAACCCCCACTTAAAATTTTACATTTTACAGTTAACGCCGATAAATGAAAGAAAGGTCGTCATGTTTAGTCTTATGTATACAAAAATGTTCAAAGGTGACTGATCACCAAATTATGAAAGTCCTATTTTTTCTATGCCTCAGTCTTTTCACTGTACACGTACATACCCCACCCCAAGCAAAATAATAATTTCGAAAAGCTGACAATTTCATAAAAGGAAGTGGCTGACAGAAAGAGAGAGGAACTTTAGCAATAACAGTTTTTTCACAAATCTACAAACTGAGAACAAAGAATGACTTCTTCTGTCAACAACTGAAATATGATGGCAATTTAGCATCCAGAGGACTTAACCCTGCAGAATAAGAACAGACGGAACACAACTGACAATGGTAGTATGTTATNTATTTGCAACACTGGACATGTGCCATATTGTGTCAATACAGTAGATCCCAAATTAAAGCACTGGGCTAGATAAAATAGATGGATAGTGTATGAAAGTCTGTGAAAAAATGATTGTCTTAATTTCCCTTTATACATATGTTTCATTGACTCCTNAGTGATTAGGGTGAAAAATGGAAATTTGATTATATCAGTTTGTGTGTAGNTTTAGGTCAGTCCTAGCAGTACTTTTATTTGATTTTTGCAAATGTCTTCTTTGTCTGTGGCACTGCCTCAGTGTGGGGAAAACAGTGCCTTTCCAGATATGCTATATATTGCAGTAAAGATTCCTAATGGGGGTCACTGATATTGATATATATATATGTATATATGAAGGTTTTATTCTGCATAAAGTATATGAAATTTGCCATCCAAGTCTCAGCAGGAAACAGTACAGCTCTGCCCTAAATATGTTGTGTNATTAATTGTCCTTTGACAAAACTGAAGAAAAAGCTCAGACTATTATGTCAGCAAAAGTCATCTACAGCACAATATCAGTCGTTTAAAAGTTTTGTATGAAGATGGAATCATGCAGAGCTGTACACAAGTAGCATTCCCCTTATATATCCATATATACTGATTAACATGCTTATATTATATATACACACTCATTTTTCTGTACTATATAGATCTATATATCTATCTTCAATAAGTTGCTCCAGAGAAGGTATTCATGAGTGTAGGAATGAGCTCTGTTCTCATAATGGCACTGAGATGTTGAATCTTGTTCAGTAAAATTGTGTTTATGCACAGTGCATCTTTAGTGCTGACTAAGTATATGTCAGCTGTGTGCTTATGAGATAAATAAAACTTAGAATAGGTTTGAAGTTATTTCAGTGTACCAGTTTTTACCTGCAAAAAACTAAATCAGCAGTAAGAGGTCCAATTAAGCCATTATATAGAGGTTAATGCTATATGTCCCACAATGCAACAATGACACAGATGTTGAATCGAAGTAATAAATAAGCGACAGTGTACTGCCGTACTGTTAAATATTTAAATAGCCTCTGGGGAAAGAAGCAGAATCTCTAGCTCCACCTATTAGGAGTAGGCTTCCTCTAGTTACATCCGACCCACTAAGGAGTCTATGAAACATTACTGTGAATAAACGCAAAGTCAGTAACCAACACTTCCTTAANGAAGAGTTGCCTATCTACAGACAGATGTTTCGGGGTGCTTGTTCATCATCAGTGTTGAGCAGTCATGTTTCAAAGACTCCTTAGTGGGTCAATGTGACTTGAGGAATTATACCTCCAATAGGTGGTACTAGAGATGCTGCTTAAAAATCTACTTGTTCACTTTATCTTTTAAATTAAATTGGATCAAATAAAGTGTGGCCCCAATATTGTTTCCTATATCACTATCTTCCCTATTCAAATTCCTCTTTCTATGGTGGTCATATGTTCCTTTAACAAGTCACCATGCAGATGAAGCAATACATTCTAACTAGCGGACATAGACCTAATAGACTTTGTATAAACAGTAACATAATTGCAGTTGCGTAAAACACAAATAGCACCCAGTTAACACATTCCACAACTATATTCTTTTATTCCAGCTGTTTTTCAGAGCCCTTAAAGATGACCACAACAAATAGATTTGTTTCATAAGACTCAAGATCACTGTATCTGCTTGGCTTGGAGCTTTAAGCATAGGTTAAGCTTANTGCTGTAATGGAAAAGTGGAGATGTTGCCCATAGCAATCAATCAGATTCTAGATGACAGTCTCTAGTATGTAATAGAAATCTGAGAGCTAGGCCTAAATTTACTAAGCAGGGAGATTGCAAGGAGATATAAAAGTGGAGATGTTGCCCATAGCAGATTCANTCTCTCATTTACAGTTTAGTAAATTTAGGCCCTAGAATCTGATTGGTTGCCTTGGGAAACATCTCTGTTTTTCCATTCACATTGTTTAGTATATAAAGGCCTTGATCTCTCTCTATCATCTTCTACCCCAGAAAAAGAAAATAATAATTCTTTATTATTTTCAACTATAATATTCTATTTGTGAAAGTATATCTTGTATGCACTTGGAATAGAGAGCTGTACCAATGGTACAAGATCTTCCTACAGTATTGACCCATGCCTGTTCCACAAGCCTCTCTGTTGTAGAAACCCAATACAAAATTTTGTTAAGAGGGTGCAGGGTCCCTGCCAGGGCCGGATTAAAGATCACATGGACCTGGAGCTGAACATTTTCGAGGCCCCATTGCTGTGGGTATGACCAGTGTTGTGTGAGGTGGTAAAATATATTTGGGCCCATTCATTTATTGCACTTCATCAAACGGTACCCTCCTGTATCACACTTAGTGCATGTCTCACATTCATCCTCATGCATTTCATAGGGAGGCTTGAAGAGTGGCTGTATGTGTGGGCCTTTTTTCAGATGGAGGCCTGGGGCTATCGTCCCATCCGCCCCATTGTTAATCTGGCCCTGGTCCCTGCAATCATTCACAAATTCTTCCCTACTGTCCCTGCCACTTGTTGGCATTGCAATTTCATATTTGGCGGGACTGTCCTGGTTTGACAAAGTTCTGAAGGAAAGATATTACCTCACATTTACTGCACCCAGACATTCCTCGTGACCCTGAGTTCCGGATTATTTCATTCACTCCCATGGCAGTTTCCCAATATAAGAAATCACTNCTCAAACATTTGACTAGCACAGCTAGAGCCGTGATCCTGTGCCGGTGTAGGTGCTCCACTGCACCCTCGCTGATAGACTGGTTTGACCGTATTGATTTCTGTTTAGCCATGAACGACATTTCATTTTCAGCAACAGAAGAAATTCTTTACAGCCACCTGGTATCATTGTTGAATATTGGAGTTTATTGGAGTTTAAGGAATCCCCTGATTATTTGACCGCTTTCTTGACTGCTTATGTTAATGGTACTCTGACTTCACTTTTCCCTCCCCCCTAGGGAAAATCACCCTGTCTGTGGGTCATCCACGGGAACAATGTTGTTCTCATGGTGGCCATTAAAAATAATAGAAACCCTGTAAAAACAAAAATAGACAAAAAATTNAATAAAAGCATACTTACTGTTCAGGTGTCTTCGCTGGGCACCGGAGCGTTGCCCAGTTCTTTCTCCTTATGTGCTGTCGTCTCCGTCTTGCACAGAGAGAATGCTGTATATGCGAGATGCCTCTCCAGCTGCACTGGACGCACCGGAGCATAGGGAGAAGGCGCTCTGGTGCCCAGTGAAGACATCGGTACACTAAGTTATGCTTCCGCCAACAGACAAATATACAGAATAAGGGAGAACGTAACAACCTTACGTGCTACCGACTGGCCCCGCCCACGCAGACGTGGGTCCAGCCGCAGCCCAACAGCAGCAGAACAAATGGAGTCAATACTCACTAAGTCAACAACGAGAGAACAAAGACCTATGTTTCCACCAACAGACAAATACAGGGGAGGGAGGGTGGGCAACACCCTGCAGACAATAGAGGTCTGCCTCACAAAATGGCTGCTCTTTATACAGGAGTGCTGGGAAGGTTTTTTTTGTATAATGCCTATTTGTTGTCCTGGATGCATGGATGCATCACTCTATGGAGATATACCATTTGCATATAGACATAAATATTGCTTAGCATATCATGGTCATATCATGTTTTATAATGTGATATATATTATAGATTCCAAATTTTTTTCAAAAACCTGATATGCTATTCACAAGTAAATAGGGAAGTTTGCAGGTTTTTCATTTCTTTTTAATAAGAACATGTGCATTACATTCCAAGAATATTTGTAAACACTGGTTCAAAAAAATTCACTATATCGCTAAATTGTTAGCATGCAAGTGAGTTTCCATAGTGGAATGAAAAGAGCCTAGACAATGAAATGTTGGGGATAACAAACATAAGGAATTATAGTAATTTAGGCAAGAGTTTACAATGAAGTGAATAATTGTTTATAAATAAATAACTTGCGTCCATATAAAATGAATGATCATAGATACATTCTGAAGATGGACACATCGGGATTTGGAAAATGTAAAAATAGACAAGTTATATTGAGGCAATCTGGGTATGGGTAAATCATTGTAAACACAAAAGAGGGGGAATGAAATAGTTAAAGGAAGTAAAGATTTCTGTATGCCGTTAGAAGGAAAAATGACAAATCATAAAGGAGTAAAAGAAAAAAGTGAACAGTAGGGGAATTTCAGGTAGTTCTACCTAGCACGAATCCTGACTGGTCAGGGTGGATCAAGTGGTGGATCATCCTGTTGAGCCTTTTAGCCAATACCTTGGCAAAAACATGGGCCGATATGAGTCAGTAANCACAGGATCCTGGCCAGTTTGGCTATAAGACAAGGCGCAGATATAGAGGGACAAAGGCGGCCAGTATCCATAATAATTTGAATTTGTCCTAATAATTTGATGGCAAGGGCCATATGGAATTTCTTGNAAAGCGCAACAGGGAGTTCATCGAACCCAGTGGCATTACCAATATGAAGACCAGCTATAACAGTTTCAAGCTCCTCAATAGTAATAGGGTAATTGAGGANGTCTCTAACAGATTGACTAAGGCAGTGGTACCCAAACTGTGCACTGTGGCTCCCAGGGGCAATGCCGAATTACATCATAANGGCTGGCAACACGTTATTTGTGTTGCCAGCCTTTACATTCTTCCTACTATGTAGGCGGCACATAACACTGGGGGGGGAGGGGGGCAAGTAACAGGATAGAATAATTGTAAATCAGCGCTCTGAGGGCCAGATTCATATTTATACTCTCATGACTTACTGTATGTACTCGAGTATAAGCCTAGTTGTTCAGCACATTTTCTTGTGGTGAAAGTGCCCCCCTCAGCTTATACTCGAGTCATTTTTAGGTGAAATTAGGCGCCTCGGCTTATATTAGTGTCAGCTTATACTCGAGTATATGCAGTACCCTCATGGCTTTGTATTACCGGTGAGAAATGATGTTTCCTAGCACAAGTATAATAACAGTGTAACAGTAATACTGGTCAGTATCTGTGTGCAACATGCAAAAATAATGTATTCTCCCTGCATGCACACACTGACATTCATTTTACCTCCCCTGCAATTTAACATGGTTTTGCCCATGAGAGTGTAAGTCATGAGAGTGTAAATCTGAATCTAGCCCTGAGGGAGAAATACCTGCCCCAAGCATCTATCATAACCTGTTCTAAAACGAAAATAAGTGACTTCTTAATAAGTACAGAAACACCACTATGAGGAGTATAAGGAGAAAGTGGCATGATAAGCCCAGACCACCCACTGCCACTTAAGTGTTATAACCCTACCCCCTACAANGTTCATCTCAACAAGACACATGACATCAGACCCAAGCTGGCAGGTTTTATTAATAACTAGAGAGCGCTTTATTTATCATTCAACCCCCAAACATTCCAAGACATATAACTCACTCCAGGGGACTCAAATTTATAGGTAGACATAATAGTGGTAATTAGAAGAAGGGAAGTGAAAGAAAGGGTAGAGGCTCAATCTGCGCAAAATATAAGCCACACAATTGAGTCACAACTGAGTACATGGGAAAAAGAAATGATAGAAAATAGTAACACCAGTGAATAACACTACTTGTTTGTTTTTTCAAACATTTTGTAGATTTTGTATTAACATAAACAGTGTACAGGAAAGCAACAGGCATGCAAGCCCTCCAACAAGTTTCTCTTTTTAACAGAAATGAAAGTTGTCTGGCCCCATATCTATAATTTTTTTTAATTGTCATATGTATATTAATGTTCATGGCTCTTATGCAGTAATGTATACCTCCCAACTGTCCTGATTTCAGTGCAGTATAAATTTCGGGTGACTGTTCCACTGTCCCACCCACCCCACACTTTGTTCCAATAAGAAATGGGACAAAATGCGTGGGGTTTGGTTGGTCCATGGATGGGGCCTGGGCAGTCCATGGGTGAGGCTAGGCAGGGTTAATGCTGCATGAGGGAAAGGGCCTATTTGTCCTGGTCTCTCTTGGTACAAATGTTGGGAAGTAAGGTAATGTATATGCTCATACACTGTATGAAATGTGGTAGCTTAATACTTTCTACTGAGTATTGTGCCTTCATGCCATGTATCCATATGTTACTTGTTGTATGATTAAGCACAACTGTACAAAACAGACTTGCATACTGACATCATAAATCTTTGTCTGCTTCTACTTCCTACACTAAGCAGATGATGTATAGAATAGGCTTTGCATGCAGTAATACATCTTCCTTCTGCTTTCCCTAAAAACATCTAATAAGACAATGAGGGACAAGGGACCATATTCAGACTTTAGGCACTATTGACTTACAACTTACTCAAGAGTGGGTAAAAACATGTTGAATTGCAGGGGGGGGGTAAAATGAATGTTAGTGTTTGCATGCAGGGAGAATACTTTATTGTTGCATGTTGCACACAAATACTGACCAGTGTTACTGTTACACTGTTATTTGACTTGTGCTGGAAACATCATCTCTCACCTGTAATACTGATTGCAACTAATTCAATTTCATGAGTAAATCAAATCAGTAAGCGAGTAAGGCAAAGATCCATTCTTAAATACATCTATTGATCCTGCCATCACAACGTTCCCTGGCAGTAAATTCCACATCATGCCTGCCATTACTGTAAAGAACCCCTTCCCAACCTTTGCTGGTTATGAAACTTCCTTTCCTCTAATCTTAGTGTGTGACTGTGTGTCCATGGGGAAAAAAGTTCCAGTGAAAGCTCTCTGTACTGACCCCTAATGTATTTATAGATAGTAATCATATCACCTATTAGACACCTCTTTTCTAAAGTAAACATGTGTAAACTGGCTAGCTCTTTCTCATAACTCAATAACCCTACACCTTTAATCAGTTTTGTTGCCCTACGCTGAACTTCTTCCAGTTCTATAAAGTATTTTTTATGGAGTGGTGTCCAGAACTGTACTCCATATTCTAGATTAGTATTCTAACGATATATAGAGTGGTAAAATGACACGGTCGTCCTGTGCATCAATGCCCCTTTTTATACATGCTCCATTATCGGTACCTAAATACCAGTGTCGGACTGGGGTACCTTGGGCCCACCAGAGGAAATNATTTTTGGGGCCCACCCTCAGAACATAAAATTTGCTAGTTGATAGTTTGTTTGATATATTTGTGGTAATATATTAGCTAAGAGACATGAAACAGGTATCAGAACACAAGGGCATGTGTATACACTGGAGGGTGGTAGAACGTGAGGACATGTGTATACACTGGAAGGGGGTATTAGGTGAGGACATGCGTATACACTGGAGGGTGGTATAAGGTGAGGGCATGTGTATACACTGGAGGGNTCTGATCACTGCCTTGGTCTCAATCTCTCCCTTTCTTTCTCTCTTTCTCTCTCTATCTCTCTCTCGTTATCCCTTTCTTTCCCTCTCTCTCTCTCTATTCTCGTCTTTCACTTACGTGTTATCTGTTTGTTAGTTTGGTTTGTTCTGTGCCTTCTCTTCTGTGTCCAGGCATCTGTTCACTGTTTGTTTGTCTTATAAGTCTGTGCCCAGTGTTTGTGTAGGGCTCCTGGTTACCCTAGTGGTGGTTTTAGTTGGGGACGAAACCTGCCACCGCCCTGCCGCTGCACTCCCATCCTCACCATTAGAGGCTTCGATGAACAATTCGATGGCGCTTAGACTCGGCACCTCAACTTCCCACTGTTGTTACATAGGAGATTGTAACACTAGCAACCCTGCAAGGAAGTGGATTGGCCAGTGATACAGTTACTGTTACTCAGACCATTCCATCAAGATTGTATTATGGGCTTGGTGGAATGGTCTGAGAGACAGACCATTCCACCAAGCCCGTAATTCGGTCTGGGTGGCAAGTAAGGGCTCTCTGATTTAGCAATGATGTACAGATATCTGGTCCTCCAACCACATTTTAACAAAATTTTAGATTTAAGTTGTCTGCTTCTTGAATTTCTTTCTTTGGACGGTAGGTGTTTTGCTCAGGTACAAATGGGTGTTCCCTCCTGCAGTGCTGTGATCCCAATGATCACAATGTCACAAAGATAAAAGAGAGAGAAAAGTTGGAGGGTCACAACCATTGCATACATCAGGGTAGAAAAAAGGGCATTTTTGAAGCCCTGGCAGAGAAGTGGTCTTTCTATCCAAAAGTCTTTGTCTATCTGGTCCACAGATGGGTACCTCCAGATCTGATGGCATACAAACAAACTTGGTTCTTTTACTAGACCAAGGACCCTCAGTAACATTGGGTTGGATAGAGAAGGAGCTTCTCCCAACAGTTATTATTAAGTTCTAGGTTACAGTACTTCATATAAAACATTGGTTGCTGTGTACCCCAGATGGCTTCATTCCTAGCTGTACTTAAATATTGTTTGTGCTATATATTGTTTCACTTTTCTTTGACTTTACCTATTTTGACTGTGTCTGTACAACATTGTTAACCTGAGAAAAAGAAAATTTGTAGACATGAGAGATACCTGAAATATTTCAAAACCATATATATCCAAAACTCCAATGCTGTATTCTTCATGGGGTTTTCGCATGGCCTTATTAATTGACTAAAAACAGAAAAATATAAAAACAATATGATTAGTAAAGACTAATATAATTGTACATTCCAATAGAGTATACATTTATAGAAATGTTATTTATTAGATCTAAATGACTGAAATGCTGAGATTGTCTTGTTCTACTGACAAACTATCCAATATGATTTTTTTGCATTTCACAACAATGCAATCCAAAAGATGCTTGATGTCCAAGGACGTATGGANAGAAACACGTATGGACTGCTTCACATAATGAACTCTTGTGGACAATAATAGTTTAAATATTCTCATTTAAATGATGAAAACTGGTGAGTCTTTAAATGTAACTAATATATTAGAAACATGCATGAAACTTATGTACTCTGGAATAGGTGAATAAATGAGTGCTGTAGACAACGTATGTTTGAAATGAAACCTGGCAGTTTGCTTAATGATGTTTGCTATCTCTATTATTATTATTATTATTATTATTTTAAATCTAAAAAAATTCTAAATTTGTAATTAAAATGAATACTTAATAATTTTAATTAAAATTAATACTTTTTAATCTGCAAAGTCTGTCACTGGATTGGAGGCGGACACATAGGGCCTGGACCTACATTTGTGTTCTGATCTAAATTGGGCTTAATTGCATAAGCACATCCTT
>JABWIB010003348.1:0-11315 GCA_016617825.1 Platyplectrum ornatum | reverse complement strand
GTGTAGGGGAATCCACCTCAGAAGTAGCATCAGTGTTGCAATGATACATACTGGTAAAAATATATTAGCCAAATTGAATGATTGGTAAATGGCTGACCCTGCTGTAACTTAAAGTTGACTTTGTTGCATNTGACAGCGGAACTAACATTCTAAGAGCCATAAGAATTCTTATTATTATTTTGTGGTGCAGCATTTCATAAAAAGTGGCTTGTGCAGGAAATGCTTGCAAAATGGAATGCAAAATCACTGGCCATTTCAGACATTCAGCAACTTCCTGTAGCAGTATGCAGCGGCTGCAAGAGAAATACCGTCTGCCATCACACCAAGTGAAGCAAGAGGTGGAAACTAGAGATGGAATTCCACCCTCCATATGCTGCAGCGACTGGTGGTGGTGATAAAGTGGCACAAATCAAATACAATGTATAAAGCTCATATGTGATCCTGTGAAGCTGAACCAGATAGTTTACCAAATAAAAATTCAGGGCACTGGCTCTGGTGGCTGTCTAAGGTTTTGTTATCAGTAAAAAATTNAAAAAATGGTTTTGCTGCATTTACGGGATACGCTGGACAAGCCCTACCATGAAAAAAATCTGATTGCTGAGTGGTTACAAAGGCAATGCTGAAAAAATGTGCTGTTTTACACTTATATATATATTTATTTATGTCAAAGGTGGAGGGAAAACTCAGAGTTCAGTTACACCCTTAGCTCAACAATCAGGAAGAAGTCACTAAAATGTTTTAACATTTATCATCTTATCTCTTCTGCATGTAGAAAAATGGATTTGAACAATTCTGCATCAACTTTGTGAATGAGAAGCTGCAACAGATCTTCATAGAGCTAACGTTAAAGGCTGAACAGGTAGATTTTAGATCAATATGGGGCGAAAATGTCTGTATTACATTAAAATGCATTCTAAAAAGACTGTAAATTCTGCATGTGTAATATAATTACACATTACATTTATTTGGAGGNATTACATATATTTATTCAGTGGTTCATCTCTGTTACTGCTAGAACCTGTCTACTGCTAGAACCTTCGGTCTGATGCCATATTCCCACTGTATCCAGAAATCCATAAAATTTAGGGAAGGACTCTACAGTTGCTTGTAAGGACTTCTGTCTGCTGACCATACCTAACAAATCCAAACAGTCCGATGTAAAAAAAGAGGGATCCCCCCCAATGTATGTACTAGATGCATGCATCTCGCTGATCCCATCCATTCCAAGATGGATAGCATTTCAATACACAAATCTGGATTGGTAGAATCTAGAACTGTAATGGAATATCATGTTGTTTTGCTGAGGTTTTTGATATGGGCCATTAGTCGAAAATGTTTTTACCAAGCAATACCATACAGGAGTAGTACATTTTAGTTAGCCTGTGAGAGAGTACTTTGAAGTAAAACACCAAAAGCACAATTAGAAGGTAATTAAATATAAATAAAGAGAACTCTCAAAACAATGCACTGGATCCAGAGTGGACTTCACAATGAAGATTAATTTACTCAATTTTATAGTACCACAAGTAGGAGAGCAGGGGATTCNCCCTACTCTTCTACATGGTGAGGGATTTAAGAGTGCCAAAGGTATCCTTAAGTATTCAGCTCACAACAGAATACGGGCAAATACAGGAACATATGTATCCTGCNTATCTCAGACCCATGTTGAGAGGGCTTGCCCCTCATTTGGACATTGAAGCCAGCACAGAATTCTGCATCAGATCGATGAGGTTCGATGCAAACTTCCAGGAACTTGACATGCACAATGTGTACATATATACAGGCAATTTCCATACGTGACATGCAGTAAACACCTGTTTTATCCAATGATACATGATTCTAACTATTATCAAATATAATATGTACAAAAAAGATTAATAATATGTAAGAGCTGAACTTTTCACCTAGACAGAAAAATCATTGTGATCCTTGTGCACAAACTCTGAATTGTACTTGTTTCAGGAAGAATATGTTGCAGAAGGCATAAAATGGTCCCCCATTGATTACTTTAATAACAAAATTGTGTGTGACCTCATTGAGAACAAGGTGGTGAGTAGACATTCTCATGTTGTTTGGTCAGTAGCTGTTAAAAATAAGAAAATACATATACTATGTAAAATAAATATGAGTTATATATATTATCTATTATTGTATGTGCTACTTATGCCTTCAGAATCCTCCAGGTATAATGAGTGTCCTGGATGATGTATGTGCCACTATGCACGCAACAGGTGGGGGTGCAGATCAAACACTGCTACAGAAACTTTCAGCAGCTGTGGGGACCCATGAACACTTCAACAACTGGAATTCTGGCTTTGTTATTCACCACTATGCTGGGAAGGTAAGCATATGCAATACAAGGCTATTGAAAATTTCTGAGATCATTTGGATAAATTGAAACAGAGACTGAACTTACAGGAATTATTTCCATAGGTTTCTTACGATGTGGAAGGTTTTTGCGAACGGAATCGAGATGTCCTGTTTATAGACCTAATTGAATTAATGCAGAGCAGTGAGCAGTAAGTGCATTCAGTGCTGTGGTATGCTATTAAAATGCAGTTTTTATAGGATCGTAGGCAAGCAAATAGTGTGTTCTTAAGGACCAACGAAGGAAACACAAGTTATAGCATTTGCATTCATATTAATTGGCAGGATCACCCGGATTGTGCATCATTTAAGTCATCATCAATTCCAACATTGTAGGTCAAGGCACAACACATTTCATCTCANAGGTCTTCATCAGATGAATTTTCTGTCTTGTCTAACACTGCAAAATTGTAAAGACATCATACACAACAAAAAAATAATAAAAGAGGCAGTGACAGAAGGATGTGAAAGGTTAATGCCATTTAAAACACAGCAGGTATACAAACAAGTAAATAAACTGCATATTGTGTCTGTTAAAAGACACTATGAGCTCTATTTATAAAATATACGAAACAATGCTGTACCAGGCTCGCATCGGCTTGCTGCAAGCATGGCAGCATNATTTCATATATTCCAAATAAAGAAAACAGTGTTGTTTACAACGCAAGTCAATAAGGATTTTTATTGAGCCCACCCATAAAAACATATTATTTTAGGGTTCTATGAGTATATAAGAAGCATTAGAAGAGAAGAAATTTATCTAATATCTTTTGTATCTTTATAGCTATACATTAATTGTATTTAAAAATACAATTGTTAGTATCTATCGTATCTTTAATTCTTTATTCACCTTGTTATTTTATTTCTGATCAGTCAATTTATACAGAGCCTTTTCCCAGAGAAGCTGGATTCAGATAAAAAAAGTAGGCCGACCACGGCAGGCTCCAAAATTAAGGTACTAGCAAAAATCTTACTGTCTTATGCACGCGCTCTGTACGGGACAATTGACTCTTTCTGGTGTTCAATCATCATTATGATTAGTGAGACTGAATTATTAAAGTTATGTTAAAGTCCCTATGTATTTGTATTGTCTGCTGCAATAACATGAACTGTTTTCTTGTTGCAGAAACAAGCAAATGACCTTGTGAATACTCTGATGAAATGTACGCCTCATTACATTCGTTGTATAAAACCAAATGAAACTAAAAGGTCTAAAGACTGGGAAGAGAGCAGGTCAGGAAAGAAGACCATTTTAGGGTTGGTAGATGTCTTTAGATTTCATTTAAAAATTTGTCTGTGTGTTTCAGAGTTAAACATCAGGTGGAGTATCTGGGCCTTAAAGAGAACATCCGTGTACGTCGGGCTGGTTTTGCTTATCGAAGAATATTCAATAAATTTCTTCAAAGGTAGTCTAAACTAACATTTATATATTGTATAGGAGCTATTTTTGAATAGCATAAATTTTATTAAAATATTTAGCAATTCTATGTTGTCAGATATGCGATCCTGACACCGGAAACATGGCCAAGGTGGAGAGGTGATGAACGACAAGGAGTACAGCATCTCCTGAGATCAGTAAATATGGATTCTGATCAATACCAAATGGGAAGATCCAAAGTGTTTGTCAAAAATCCAGAATCGGTATGTTTTACAGTTACCCTACATTTTTATGTCAATTTGTACCATTGTGACAGCATTTCTATACACATAAAACAGAAATACATATATTTTCATTTTAGTAATTATNGATCATTCATTCAAAAGCCTCAAACCATTCTCCTGAGTTGGCTCAACTGTTGCCCTTCCCCCTTGACATCCTTTTTGTTGAACATTCACACCTCATTTTCATAACCTCTTTTACCATATATTTAGAGTGCATCTGAAAAGTATTCACATCACTTCACTTTCTCCACATTATATTATGTTACAGCCATGTTCCAGAATGCAATAAATTATTGTTATTCTCAAAATTGTTTATACAATAAATAGTTTTTGAAATATATTTGCAAATGCATTAAAAATAAAAACTAAGAAANCACATGTACATAAGTAATTACATCATTTGCTAAATACTTTGTTGGTGCACTTTTGGAAGAAATTAGGCAACCTCAAGTATTTTTTAATACTACGCCAATACTATTCCTCTCTCAGGCTCTATCAGGTTGGATGGGAAGTGTCAGTGTACAGCCATTTTCAGATCTCTCCACAGAATTCAAATGTGAGCTTTGGCTGGATCACTCAAGGACATTCACAGAGTTTTCTGAAGCCACTCCTTAAGGTGGCCATCCACAGACCGATTTTTTAAAAAATCGGCCCGTGGATGGCCTCGTAAAAAAAAAGAAACAGCGATAAAACGCTGAAAAACCTAAACAAACGATATTGTTGATCAGTCAGATTTTTCAATTGATCAGCGATGATCGTTTGTTTAAAAAAAATAATAATAAAATACCTGTAAAAAAAAAACATACTTACAATCCTGGGGTCTTCACCAGGCACCGGAGCTGAGCCCAGCACCTTCTTGGAGAGACGCTATATATGCGTGGTGCCGTCACACATATACAGCGTCTCTCCGGACCATCGCAAGAAAGTGCCGGGCACAGCTCCAGTTCCTGGCGAAGATCCAGGAATGTACAGGACATTTTTTTTTCTGATCACCATGAGAACGATATAGTTCCCTAGCAAAAATCACCCCGTTTGTCGGGGCCAATATTCCACGAGAATGATGTTGTTCTCGAGGATGGCCAGCTTTAGATATCTTGAGGCTCTGGAGTATAATGTCTCTGTACATTGCATTCATCTTTCTCTCTATTCTGAATAGTTAATTCCCAGAACATGATGCTGCCACCGCCATGCTTTACTGTAGGGATGGTATTGTCATGGCAGTCTGCCTGCCATGTGCTTTTTACTAAGGAGTGGTTTCCATCTGGCCACTCTACCAAACAGGCCTGATTGGTGGATAGATGCAGAGAATGTTGTCCCTCTGGAAGGTTCACCTCTCTCCACAGAGGAAAAGTCCTGGTGGTTCCAACCTTTATCCATTTATGGATAATGGAGGCAACTGTGCTCCTTGGGACCTTGAAAGCATCATATATTTTTCTGTACCCTTCCCCAGATATGTACCTTGAGACAATCCAAGCTATGACTTCCCAAATGANTCCAATAAAGTTGTAGGAATATCTACAACAGGGTGTAGCACCTGAGCTCAATTTTGAGTTTCATGGCCAAGGCTGTGAATACTGTGTACATGTGATTCTTAGATATTAAATATGAGGATTGAAAAATAACTACAATATGTTGGACTTTCTTTANCCTTCCATTCAATTAATCAGGACTATTACATTTACAGCTCTTCTTATTGGAAGAAATGAGAGAGAGAAAATTTGACACCTTTGCCAGAACTATCCAAAAAGCTTGGAGACGATACATTGCTAAAAGAAAGTATGAGCAGATGAGAGAAGAAGGTAAGGAATTGTAGGGATGTATTTATGAGATATGCTTTCTTTCAATTGTTTACATCCATCATAGGGGTATACTTACCAAGCGGTGAGATTGCAAAGAGATTGAAAAGTGGGGATGTTGCCCATAGCAACCAATCACATTCCATTTTACACACATTCTCCAGTGTGTAAAATGGAAATGAGAGCTTGAATTTGATTGGTTGCTATGGGCAACGTCCCCACTTTTCCATCTCACTGCAATCTCACCATTTAGNAAATATACCTCCATAGTCTTTAAAGTGTGCTACTCCTAGCTAGTTATTTGCTAAAAATAAAGTCATTCGCTATGAATGGACTTTATTGAATTAAATTCAATTAAACTAAATGAAACTAAATGAAAGGCTCTGCAGCAGATTTTACCTCCCCTCAGTTGCCAGGAGCAAGCTTTAGCAGCAGAGCCTGTCACTGGCACAGCTAACACATTACACTGTCTAATAGAGTAGCTGAAGCACCTATCACACTGTCTGTATCTCAGTATGACAGGCACTGTGGCAGTGTACCAGGAAAAAGTGCTAGTGCAAGCTCAAGCCCAGGCCCCCAGGTAATTAGTACACCCTCTCAGCAGCCCTACTAGAGTAAATAATGATGTCAATAAACAGTGGCAGTTGCTATAAAACTGTAAATGTAAACAGTCCTTCTGACAAAAATGCATCTATTCTTTTTCTTTTACTCAAGCCTCCAACATTTTATATGGGTACAAAGAACGTCGGCGAAATAGTATAAATCGCAATTTTGTTGGAGATTATCTGGGTATGGAGGATAAACCAGAGCTTCGTCAGTTTATGGCTAAGCGAGAGAGGATAGATTTTGCTGACTCCATCAACAAATATGACAGACGGTTTAAGGTAAGACTCTAGCCTATTTTTATAGTATTTATTTGGCTAAAGATTATTTGCTATTGTTTAATGTAACATTGCTATTTTTCTATAACAATGCATATACAATTTCTAGAGGTTAAAGTGGCACCAAAGTATATAATTTTAGATAGATAAAGTGGATAAACTCACAAATCCACTCATTCATACACACATGAAAATTCCGAAACATTAGACTGCACATTGTAATAAGATAATTTTGGGGGAAGGAAAGGTCTACATTAATAAAGTTGTGGATAATTTTGGGGGAAGGAAAGGTCTACATTAATAAAGTTGTGGATTAATAAACATGTGGATTTGTGATGATGAATCACTATAGACAGTAATAAGCGTATAAAGAATTCTGTCATTCACTAAATGTATTAATTAACTGTCAGGCTGCTATTTAATCAATAAATGCAGTTAGTAGTTCAGAATAGAAGACATACAGATAAAAATACTCACTACTTTTATTCCATTGAAAATCAGGTCACATCTANAAGGAATTTTCTTACTTGCGCATTAATTTGCGCATCAATATAACACAANCAAAGACTAAATAATTCGCAACTTCACAAATTGAGTTGGACCCTAATACTGTTGCAACTATTGTAATTCACCTCCCAACATGGTTTTGGTCAACTGTAATTCTCCTCTCCATTTTTAAGTCTGAATTTGAACCTATGTGACAAATATATATACATATTATATCACCTGTGTGTCATTGTTTTTACCAGTCAATAAAAAGGGATCTAATTCTCACTCCTAAATACATTTACTTGATTGGACGTGAGAAGGTGAAGAAGGGACCTGAGAAAGGACAAATCAAGGAGGTTCTGAAGAAGAAATTGGAAATTCAAAATGTTAAAACTATTTCTCTAAGGTAAATCTATGAAAACTTAATTTACAGACTACCTGTAGTATATGGTGACTGCAAGAGCATAATAGCATTTTTCCTAGATCCTAGAACTCTTACAGTAGAACACTTTAATAAAAGTTAAATCATCGATTAAAGCTTGTATTTCCACAACAAATGTTCATTTTATTATTATGATTACACTATAGTGTCAAGCAAAAATTTGCTAGAAAGTTAAATAATTATTATTAACTATTACTATAACTATTCTTAGTGGGGCTGATTCAAAGTTGCACTTACACCTTTTTTCGTGCAAGCGTAGAGCTGAGTAAAAACTATGTTGAAATGTGAGGGGTACAAGTAAATGTTAATTTTATTGCATGCGAAGAAAATTGTTTGCTTTTGCACAAAGATTTCACANACAGCATAGCATTTAGGTAAATCTCTAGATTNAAGTTGAGCTAGGAAATTTCACCTCTCAACTCTAATTCTGTTATCACAATNTATACTTGTCTCCCCTGCATTTCAGTGTTTGGTTTNGCCCAGGTCTACACTTGCACCAGTTTTGCCCTTACTCCCAAACTCTGAATCAGCTTCTATATCTTTATCTATTCATACAGATTCAAATTATATTCATTATTATTATAAGTTAATTAAACTTATNTATTTTAATAACCATTTTATTAATGGCCTTTTCTTCTGATCCAGCACCCGTCAGGATGACTTTTTCATCTTGCATGAACCAGATCATGATACCCTTCTGGAATCAATCTTCAAGACAGAACTCATTAGCCTGATTCACAAGCGGTACCAAGAGGCAACCAAGAGTAACCTACCATTGAACTTTGCTGACACGTAAGAGCAATAGAGGATTGTTTCCTATTCTGCTGACTTAAGTTTGTCAATATAAGAAAACTACATATATATTATATGTTATATGCTATATTTCTACAGACTACAGCTTAGAGTAAAGAAAGAAGGCTGGGGAGGAGGTGGCACTCGTAACATTTCATTTCTTAGAGGACAAGGGGAGATTGCTCAGCTGAAACAAGGAGGAAAGATCCTGCAAGTCAGTATTGGAGATGGCCTGTCCAAAAATTCTAGTAAGTCTCAGAGATCAGGATGAATGGGGAAAAAGAGCGGTCTGAAGAATTATTGTCAAGGCCATATAAAAACAAAGTGACTAATTACTTTGATCATGTTTCTATATGTCTCTTATATCAGTAACATTAATATCTTACTTGTGTGAAATAAATATGCAAAAGCATGCTGGAAGTATAAAAGTATTAAAACAAAGTTATTTGGGACATATTGGCTTAAATTCACCAAGCGGGGAAATAGCAGGGGAGCTGAAAAGTTTCAATAATACATGTACTTGCAAGAGAAAATGTATGTAGCCAAGCATTGTTACAAACCATATTGTTAGTTATTGTATCTACACCACAATAATCTTATTAAGGTAAATAAAAATATTTTATGTCACGCTCAAATGTCCCAAATAAATAGTTTATAAAAATTCTTATAAACAACTTGCAAGTGATAGCATAAAAACTACAAATAATTATTGAATTATAAAATTGTATTATATAAATTATATAAAAATAGATAAACAGCCCAATTCAAAAGATAAAAAAACAAGTTGATGCAGTTATGGCAAAGCATAAATGGCAAAATAATTTTATGTGATGATAGAATTGGTGGAGCTAAAAGCAACAACAGGTATATAAACAAAGTTACTCATAAATGTTCTTGTAATGTAACTTCAGTAAAGAGAACTTTTGCAATACAAATATCACCTGGTAAATGGAAGCAGGGCCGGCGAGAGAAATTTTGGGCCCCGGTACAGCAACTTCCTGGGCCCCCCTCATATTTAAAAAGCACAATTTTTTCCGCCGCTACCCAGCACATGCCATTGTCATACATATTTCACACCATTGGCAGCATGCCTGTTTTCCCTTGAATGTATACCTATAAGGTTGAACGCACTAGACCTACAGAGGCAAATGTACATTATATGTACCTCTCATGGGGAGGAATATGTTCAAGCAGGATACATCATAAATCGTTAAGGTCATGCTTGAGTCTAGTGACGGGCTACAGGCTTCTTTTTCATACAAGAGCAGCTCTCATTGCAGATCACTCTCAGTAAAAAGTAAAAAGAAAAAGAAAACTCCAGAACCCAGTCATGGGCCCCTGTCAGCTCCGGGCCTGGGTAAAGAGTACCCCCTTCCCCCCTCTTTCAACGGCCCTCCCCAAAACTCATGAGTGGTAACAAAGTAAATGGCTGATATGCTCCTAATAATCTTAATCCTAATAATAGACTTGGGGTAGAAAACATCATCTCTCAACTCTAATACTATTTGCAACTAATGAAANNTAACTCCTCTGCTGTATTATCTAAAGTATTCTCTTATTATTATATGCTTTGCCACAATTGTATCAACTGCATGTTTCTATTTTAAATTGTTACATGTTGTTTATAAAAGACACATAAGACATGAATCAAATATTTTGTTAAATGGTCATTTTCTCCATGAAATGACTTGTCTGGTTGCATGCTTGTTTCCTTACTATGACGATTTGTGGNTATCACACTTCCATCCATTTCCATTTTTTATCAAGAACCTACAAGAAAAGAAAAATACGACAAAAGAGTACATAGGCCACCACCAAATCGTCCTGCTCCAGCACCTCCAGGTTAGTCCTTCCACTAACATTCCTAGTTTTCCTTTACTTCCTTTTATCTAACNCTTAATTTATTTCCCTTTTCCATTGTTATAGGATCATGTAGAAATGGAGCTGCACAGTTCAATGCAGGAAAATCAAGAAACCCCACATACTCCCAGGCCAAGCGGCAGACCAGAGCACCTCCAGCTGCTGCTCTACCTAGACAAGCTGCTCCTAGGAAAAGCCGTGCACCTTCAGATCACAATATGGAATTCCTGAATGTACCAGATCAGGGTGTAGCTGGGTAAGTGTATGTTTCATTTCTCTCTTACTACACTTACATTGTGACTTCCTTGACNTTCTGGTGACAAACTAGACAAATTAGTCAAAAATAATAAACAAGATGAAACAGTAACATTAAAATTATTATATTGAGGACACCATACAATTCTGATGTCAACTGACTGAAGTATAAGAGATGAGACGGGGGAGACAAAAGAATGGAAGGGCTATGAATAAGAGAGCTTATAATATGAGCAAATTTAAAAAATGCTTGTTCCCACTCTTTGAATATCCATCTGTAGTTCCTTCAGTTTGAAAGCACTTTAAACGGAAAACTTAAGTTGGCCAATGAACAGGATGATGTTCCCCTAAGGAATCCAAATATTGGCACCACTCACCTCTTCTGCTGGAAATNATTATCCCGGCATAGAGGTGCTTCTGAGATTGACAGTTACAATAATATTTTTGCAGGTCAGAACTATGCTTAAACAAAGAAAATGGGGTTTTGTGTGTTTTGTTTGTTTGTTGTTTTTTTGCATATTTTCATGCCCTTATTGGGAATGTTACATTACTTAACAAGTAAAATACTAGGTTCATTTGTAGACCAATAGACTGGTGCCACCTAGTGGCTATTAATCAAATCAAGACTTCTATATTTATGTATGAGCAGTGTGCAGGTAACATAGTAACATAGTTTAGTAAATGAAATAGAAATGGCCCTTTGCGCTCCAAAGGCAGCCCCACACCCTTAAGAGGATCACCAAAACCTCACAGTAGGTTACCCTACCTATA
>JABWIB010003346.1:0-17019 GCA_016617825.1 Platyplectrum ornatum | reverse complement strand
TATCTATCTTTCTATCTATCTATCTATCTCATATCTATCTATCTATCTATCTAACATCTATCTATCTATCTATCTATCTATCTATCTATCTATCTCATATCCATCTATCTATTTAGTTAGCTATGTATCTCCTATCTATCTATCTATCTATCTATCTATCTATCTATGTATCTATCTATCTATCTATCTATCTATCTATCTATCTATCTATCTCTATCTCTATCTCTTTCTCATATCTATCTATCTATCTATCTATCTATCTATCTATGAATCTAATATCTGTCTGTCTTTCTAGCTATTACTGTAAATCCATAGTCATACGTATCGCCTATATATGTATTATAACATCAATGTAAAAATATCTTATTTTCTGTTGTTGGGAAATCTATCTCCAGAGTGTATGTGGGAATTACCTANACTCTTTTCACCTACTAAACCTAGATGTGCATTTTGGGACACGTTAGCAGGCAGGGAATTTATATTTTTTCCTGATGGACTGTTTTGCATTGTGGTGTGAATTCGATATTAGTGAACATCAGATCCATTGAAATAGAAGTTGGCATTAAACACTGAAGGGTAACTTCTTATTTGNTAAATGTTGTTAACATTATATCTGTAAAATACATGTACCTTAAATCATTGGAATCTTGTGTAAGGCAAAAGAGTAGTCATTGATATCACAGCTTACACTGATTTCTAAACAAGTAAACAAAACATTAAAGCCCTCTGTGACTTGTACTATATTAGCAATACATGCACTTATGATTATTATTGTTCTTTTGTTTATAGGTCAACGGTAACAAATAGCTGGTATAAGCATTTATTGCAGTATTTTAAATAAGATAGTTGTGGGAATTCATTCATGGTTAAACTAACAACACAAATGAAAGTGGAGGANTTAAAGGATAGAAGGAGCAGAGTGCTGGACTGCACACACACATATACACAGTCTAACTCCAAGCTGGGGTAACTGTTTGGAGATTCTCTGGAGTCTTTCTGTACTGCAAATGAAATGGATCCTTCAATTAATGTAATGAGTATGGATAAGAAAAATATGCCCCTCATATTTAAAGGTTATTCTAGAGTTAACTTACAATGGGAAATGAGGCTACACAGTAGCATGCATAATGTTCTTGCACATAAGCATGCTAATTAGGATTTCATGAAAAGTTTACACTTCTGAAGTGTCAAATATCTGTTATGTCATTACAACTTGAGGAAATACCTGAACCACTGCACAGTTTTGTTGACAAGGGTCCTGTTTTAACCTTTAATATAATTAAAGTGCATATTATTATCACTGTGCAATCTGCAGGGAGAAATATCTCTAAAACAGCATAATACCAATGCTTAGTACACTAATCTTCCCCCTGTGCTATTGTTCACTAATTTACTGATTGTTAAAACGTTTTACTGTGCAATAAAGCTGAATTATCTACTAAAGTAACGTTTAGAAGATATTTTGTTTTCATGTTTTATTTCTTATGACGATGAACAGATATAGAGCGCCTCTGAAGAAAAAAATATTATGCAAAGGGGGTATGATAAGTGCAGTTTTTAAGACATTTTATAAGTGAGACGGATAAAGATTAAAATGATAGACCAAGAGCACCACCGTGTGGTCACATCAATGAATTACGACAGTGAATGAAATTGGAAGCAACTATATTGCTTATTTTATACAAATAAATCTGTAGGAAAANGATAATGTGCCATGTGTTGTCTGGAAGTTTCCATGCTAGAGTTCCAGACGTGACTTACAAATATTTCGTTCAGTAACGAATGTGGTGCTTAATATGAGGGCAGATCAGTGGGCCTGGACAGAGGAGCCTGGAAAGTTTTAGTTTGATACTGATAAAGAGAACACAATTTCAGACGTCTCGCCAGAATTCTCTTGTTTGAAAGTTTATGACTTGTGTTCTTAGAGCCAGGAATTGCACAGAAAAGAAGAACAAAAGACATTAAACCCCAGAGAGGAGTTTCCAGGGCTTCTGAAAAGGAGAAAAAAAGCTCCAGAAATTCCCAGCTTCCTTCTGCCTCATCATATATTTTGTCTGAGCTGTTGAAAGGTATTTACATGTAGTGTTCAGTCCCAGACCTCCCTAGCCAGGAAACTTCCTCAGTCTCCTCACTTCTCTGACTATAAACTTTTACAGCCGTTATATTCTTTTATGACAGAGCACTAAACGGAATTTTCTTTTTATCACCAGCAGTTGCTTTTTAAGCCCATCATTCCTCTTTGTTTTCCCAAAGAATTATGCAAATAGACTTTAAAAAAGAGGGAGATCTGCATAGCCAAAATCTGAAAGAAGGCCAGCTCGTCCCGGCACCCATATCTGTGTTTTCCTTGGGTTATAAAACGTCCATTATTTTTCATTTGATGTCATTGAAAATAAAATATTAAAAAGGACAGTGGTGTCTGGTGCTGCCCCTGACAGGAAAGATATAGATCCGACTGAGATTGTTTCTATAAATCAGTTCTCTAGTGTATTTACACACAGTGTAATCTAACTTACACACACTCTATACGTTCTTTTGTAAATATATTTATTGCTTAATATTTCACGATTTGTCTTACTACAAAATTCAAATTCATCTCGGCTTGTTCATATGATCTTAATCCTACAGTCATTATTACTAAATTACTTGTCGCATCATAATAAATAAAATTTGGTAAAAAAAAAACAAAACCCCCCCCCCATACTTGACATACGTGTTGGGACAGATTAAAAACGCCGTAATATATAGTTCAAAAACTTCAGACGGGTCGTTATAATCACTAGTTTAATAAATGTTTGTAAATTACACCTTGTGTACTGGTTTTTCACCCATCCCGCTGTAAACAGTTTCAAAATGACATGATAATCGCAATAAAACACTACATTAATGTATATATTTACACACAAACACAAAACTTTCAAGTATAGTTTTCCAACATAGAAAATGTACAAATACTTTACTTGGCACAATAACAACAGAATCTACATCTCATAAAAACGTCGTTTCACAATAAATTAGAAATAGCTACATCTAGGGGCAAGTTCACATTCTTTGACTATTTGTTTTCTACAAAAAAAACCAAAAACACTTTTTAAAAATTTTTTCTTTTATAATTCGGTTTTCTAAAAAACTATTTTTTTTTTAACAAATTGAAGACATCCAGTGTGCTGTCAGTCATAATATTCAAGCTCAGTATAAAAATTGGGTTTGCTTGTTGAGCTTTATTAATAGAGGAAGTGAATATTAAATATATACCTCTTTATGTGAATGCTGATGGATGGCATGAGAAACTCTATATTTTACTGTCTGCTTTTTGTTGGAGTTGATGTCATAGACATAATAACATCCATTTAGACTTTGTATAGGTCACATATCCTCTGTCTATTCTACAGGAGCACCTGTTACAGACTTAAATTGTGGACATTTAACANAGAAAATAACATTAAAGGTGTCTGGGTGCAGACTAAGTGGTAATACTAAAACCCTCTTCATATGTCATGCAAAGAAAGATGAGTAAGTCCTATGCAAGTGTAACTGCGTCATTGTATCATAAATAGGGAGCAGGTGCATTCTGGGGAAAGGGAATGGATTAATCTTTCCCCTGTTCCTTGTTCAGTTTCTTCATTTTCATCCGCCGGTTCTGAAACCAGATTTTCACCTGTCTCTCACTCAGGTTCAGCAGCCGGGCCACTTCGTGTCTTCTGTCCCTGGTCAGGTACATGTTAAAAAGAAACTCTTTCTCCAGCTCCAGAGTCTGGTATTTAGTGTATGGGCATCTCTTCTTTCTGGAGGACCTGGCGTGCAACCAGTTAGCAGAAGGATTGGCTGGAAATGAAACGTGCAATAAGTCATGTGGATTTTAATAGCACAAATAACTCGCTTCACTCANGAAAGTAAATATGCGAAAACGTTACTTTAAATATACATTACTATAAATCTTTATGGTGCTTAAAAAAACATATACACATACGTGTCTTTATAGTGCGTGCAAATCTACGCTTACAAATAATGCCCACAGTCTATGTTTCTTTAAACGTGTATATAGGGACTTACTGTCCATNTAATATGTTATACAGACATATAATGTAACACCCCATGTATAATATAAATATATTATACACAAATATATGCACCTAAATCCAATAAATATTGTGAAAAACTATGCAAAAGCACCTAGTTATAATTGATTGTCCTCATAAATATATATACTATGATATTTTATAACACCTATGTCTATGCCCCATAAATATACATTAAAAATGCATATACGTACACGCACTAAAACACACACATACTATATATATATATATATATATATATATATATATATATATATATATATACACACACACACACACACACTGTTATAAATCTGCATCAACCTAATATATTAGAAAAAATATGTATTAGGTATGTATACATAATAAAATTACACACATAATAATTATAGATAGAAAATAGATTTAAATAACCTCGATGCTGTGAGCATGTTATCTTATTTACTATCATGTAACAACTTTTTTACATGCACTATATTAACTAAACCAAAATATTCAGTTTTTATTATTTAATAAGGTCTCATTTTGCAGCAATATTATAGTAATGATCAAAACTAACAATGTTATTTTCTTAGGAAAACATGTGTTTGTTGTTTTTCTTCACCTAAAACAAGATTATACGAATCCCTTTTGAGTAGATTGAAGCATGTAATAATCTAATGAAAAATAAATGAAATCCTGTGTTCCCTGTTCTGTCTGGCTGAATATAAAGACTGCTTCCTCCCTGTGTAACTTTTGTGCCTGGAGACTTCAATGTAACAGACTTCATATCATTTGCAGGAAGATTAAATATTAAAGAGAGTTAAATTAGTTAATAATTAATACATATTAATACGGCCGCATTTCAGGATTGCTGGGTGTGATTTTATTTTGTGCAAATATTTCCTTCACTTTGTCTCTGTGTCAGCGTCCCACTACTTTTATAAGACAGCTTAAATACTTACTATTTTAATAATTTATTATGTATGTGAAAAGAAAGATTATTTTTTTCGTTTCATGTTTCATATGAGANGTAAATCCGTGAAATTAATAGTGTAACCGATTTATGTGCCACAAATGAGTATATTTAAGCAGTAATATTACTACTGCTACTGCTACTACCACTACTGCTACTACTGTTATTTTTGTTATTTTTATTATTGTTATTATTNTAATAATAATTGCCTGATGGCTTTAATAACGTAAAGGTAGAATATTCAATAAAATAAAACAATATAGGACACCAGCATATATATATATATATATATATATATATATATATCACCCTGTTTGTTTTTGCTCTGTATGTATGCTCAGCTTAGCTGTATCTCGTTACTTTTAAATGTATTTCAATGTGAATGTATAATATCCCCATCTGTCAATCTAAACTGCGTTTAACGATCATAGCATGGCATAATGCTTAATGTGAGAGTTTATAGTACATAATGGTAAAAATGAACACCCATATTTAAAGATCTTAGGTGTAGTATTTGTCGAGTTGATCCATTATTTTACCTGAGTGTAACAGATAAATGACATTGTCCACAGCGATCAGTGACAAGACGTACAAGTGAAGACACGTATAGCATTTGATAACTGTATAATACTGTCTGGAAGTGACAAGGTCCTATGAATGTTTGACTTGGAGTATGTGGTTGGGAACATGTGCTTATATTTATATGTGGCTTGATTTTATTGCTACATGTCTGAGTCATGTTGCAGTGTGTTATGGTGGGGAAGAATACGGTGCCTTGCAATGATGTAAAATGATTTATTTACACTTAGTTAGATGTTGTCAGTGTAATAAAGCCTGGGTGCAGTCGGGGAGCATGTGGATGGGTGTTGGACAGGATTTGATGTTTCCTTGCTGTGTATAGTGTACTTTTATGGCTCTCCTCTCAGCCTGCCTGTGTGTCACTTCCTCGGTTGTATAACTTACTTTGATGTGGCCTGTCTTTGTCCTCGCTTCCTTCGCACAGTTTATTGTCCTGGAAAGTGGGCCTCTCATTACCCTCCTCTCTTCCAGCAGGCGACTCTAGATTGTACTCTTGGGCTCCCAATTTCTGCAGGTCCCCAGGGTGCCCCAGCAGCGGCTCAGCCTTCACTGCTCCCTGTCCCGGTCCAGTGTCTGCCCTGGGCAGCGGCTCCAGCCAGCCCCGTAAGTACCTGGTCTCTGAGGTGGGAGCACCCTGCTGGATGTAGGGGTGATAGACAGGAGGCAGATGAGCTGCGCTGTGAGGGTTCAGGGGGGTCCAGGACGCACTGAACACGGGAGGTTTGGGCTGGAAGCTACACGAGGGGAAGTCCAGGGTCTCTGGGTGCGCTGCCGGCCGGGGGCTGGGGTACTGTCCAGAAAATTTGGGTGCCGCAGGTTCCTCACTTTCAGGGCTAATTATGGACTCCACAAAATAGTTACTGAGAGCTCCAGAAATGGACATTCTTGGACATCATACAAAGCAGGTTCATTGAAAGGAATAAGATATAGGACAGATGCAGAGCTCTCCCCTTCCCAACTTCCTAGCCAACAAAGTACACTTGGGCTGCTGCCTTCTGAGCTCCTGGCAAATGATTGGTCAAACTTTATCCGTGTGCCTGATAAAGCGTCACAGAAACATCAATCAATCGGAGGGGCCGCACGGAGTTGTCAGCATTCATATCAAGGAGCCATTGTTTTATGTGGATGAGACTGCTACACGCCTGAGACCTAAACCACAGTATACTTCTCAGTCTGCAGGTTGTGGTACCTTCTAGTGGACAAGGTATCACCTAACAGATGGCCTTTAGCCTGCATAGAGCTCCCCCCCTGTTGCACTTTTATTATGCCATCTATATGGCTGTGTGCAGCTACGTTTATTTATCCATTCCTTCATCCAGTCATATCATATCAGTCCTTTATATTGTGCAAAACAATCCCAGGCTAATTACTAGTCTCGGAACAGACACAGGACTAGATAGGATTAATGGCACAATGGTTTATTTTTCTCTAGTATATTGATAAAGGTTTATGAAATGATGCTATTTAGGTGCTTGAGCAAGACACGTGAATCAGAAACGACTCATATTATGTGTTAAGGCAACCCACTCATTTAAAGGCTCATGAACGTATGACACAGATCATATACTTAACAATGAAAATATACAACAACAGCCTTTCCCCGGCTGTACAGGATATTAAATATTTCCAATGCCTTAATATTCATAGCTTCCCTTAGACTCTCAGATGCAAAATATATTGCACTATGTAGTGATAAAAATTAAAATAAATCTGGATATATTACCAGAGAGTTATAATGGTATACATTGCAACTCAATTAGAAACTAAAAATATGACCACATTTTTAAAATCTACTGTTCACTGTGACAAACACACAACAAGTGTGTGTAGATTACACACACACACACACACATATATATATATATATATATATATATAAATATATAATAAATAACATTATACACACACACACACACACACACACACATATAACATACACACATATTACACACACACACACACACACACACACACGTATATGTGTATGAGTGTGGTTTTATCTAGACATATAATTAAAAAATTGATAACATTTCACAAAAAAAAACTATGTACAGTTCATGTATTTTCTGACTTAAAATGGTTTATTATTATTATTATTATTATTATTATTGTGTTATATTGTAGATAAGTCAACTGGTACGGCATAAAATACATAAAATGTATTGATTTACCTTCAACCTGCATTATATATATGTAACCTCTTATGCTCNCTGAAATAATATTCCTTGCNACAAATCTTTATGATAAAAGAACANACAAAGGCTACTTATATCTATATGCTTTAACATATTTACTCATACTCCCATCCTACGTAAACAATGGAGAATGTTATTATATTATTANAATAGGGAATGCACATATTCCCTTGAATTTTATACTTTTCGTATAGTTTCCACCTTTAAAATTTATAAGCACAAATGATAAGAATAGATGTTTTGGAAAATAAATTAGAGAGGTTTATAATTAGTTGTAATTGTACATAATGTTTATTGTTGACTTTTTGACGTATGTAAAAAGCTGTTTATTGAAGTTGAGTAAAATTGTTCATTTTTGATTATATAATTATATGCCACTGTTTTTGCCAGAAGCTGGCAATCTTTCTAACATTGGTATGAACACTAATATTCAAGTTTAAAATGTTCTTGCTAATAATTTTAACCTGTAGAAAATGGTTTTTAAGTTCCCTTCCAATAATTATTTTATCAGTGGACGTTTAACTATAACATACAAAGTCACGCCAGTGGCTAAAATATAGTAATATAATATTCAATTCAATATAATGAATTCAATTTAACATACCAACTAATAATAGAATTAATACAATCCACACAATATTATTAAAACAACAACAAAAACTAATCCGATCGAAAAATAAAGAATAAAAGGTATAAAAAAGTACAAGCGCTAGTCCTATTATGTCATGTATAAATATGACAACTGTTAAATACCACTTACTGACACATGTTGTATGATAGAAGGAAATATATAAATATAAATATGAAGGAGTATATGATTTTCTGTATTCATTCACACATTTCCTATGGAAGCTATTATTTATTATATAGTAGGAAATATCATCACAACTATATGAAAGCAAATTGAGCTATATATTACATTTTTAGACAACAAAAATAAAGATTGTGTTTCAGATGTGACTGTGAAGGTTCAGGAACACCCAGTGTTCATAATCAAGCTGTCACATTTGCTCTAGGAAAGACCTCTGTCACGTATTGACCACTGGGTGCATTGCCGGGTGTTCTGCTCTTTTGGGGTCACACGTCATTTTACACACACACACACACACACACAGCAGAACAGCTCCCGTTAACCTACACAAACAATGGCAGCAAAACCGAAACCTCAGTAGACTTTTCTAGCAACGGACAAACTTTTAATGAACCACACTTTACACGGTAGTTTTATGCTCATGGGGTCCTTAAATCTGTTTTACAGCCGACCTTCTTTCACTTCGATGTATCGATTTCCGTAGAAAATACATANTAAAATATGATCTTTTAACGACCCTTCTTGCTTACCACCAGCAGTGGACAAACTGCAGCAGATCTGCTCACTCCTGTTAATAAAAATTGCATAAAAATGTCCCAGTTAGTAACTGTCCAGCCCTTTAATCTGTTGCCAGTCCGAGCCTTGCACTTTTACACCATCCTTTCCCACTGCATGAGATCTTTTGTTAAACTTTATAACCCAAGTGTGAAGGAAGTAGGAGGTGGAGAAATACAACTACATATTATTTACAATCCCAGGCCAGAGCTTCTGCTATTTACAAACCTATACACTCATCTCCAAAGTAAACATCGCTGGGAAACTGGTAATTTCCCATGCATGCAATACTTAAGTCACTGTGATGGTAAATATTACTTGCTCTTTGAATATAAAATACATTACATTTTAAATAGGTAATATTACTTCTAGATTTCCCTGCTTTCATTACTTTTCCAGTACATCTATATCTTACATCTCATTAACATACATATAATATTACACAACAAAGTTAATATAATAACTGATAGAATACAGTAAACTTTCTTTTGTTATATATATATATATATATATATATATATATATACACACATATATACACACACATACATAGTTAAAGATGTGTTCCTATGCAACCTAAGTCACACACATCGTTAAGGAAACATATAACGATTTCCTTAGGGAATTGGAGATATATATATATATATATATATATATATATATAAAGAAAATCTTACTTTTAAATAGCATCAAAGAGTAAGGAGAATTGTGTTAATAAAACTTAGAATATGTACTACAGTACGTGGGACGTCATTAAAAAATAAAACGAAATCTGAATTGTAATCTCAATGATGCACTTAGAAGTATCATTTACTATGTTTAAAAACTACATTTAGCTATATTCAATACTAATTTTAGCGACTCATTTTAATATACATTAGACCGAAGAAATCACAGCAACTTTAATGATTGTAGTCTTTAAAATGACACACTGAATTTAAAAAATGGTAAATATATTATCGTCTAATCTTGTTTTATAGCGAACAATTATGCACAGGAAATTCGCGAATTACTTTTAAAGGACTGAAATAATATTGAAGTAAGTTGTATTGCATAGTTTTTGATTTATAAGAAAAGGATGTTATCGGGAAGTGTGTATTAGCAGCTGAATAAATAAAATGACTATATTACTGTGCCTTTATATACAGATCAAAGGCAGATCTCACGTCCGTAAAAGTATATTTACACAATCTTCCAGTGGTTAACACTGGGATGCAAATCATAATATTCGGTCTTAAGTAAACTATTGTAATATATAGTAAATAGCCAACAATCATAAGTTCAACACTACAGTTTATTTATAAATAGGACTTAAAACAACACAGATTTTAAAGGAAGAAACTTCAGTTACTTCTAAACCATTAAATAAACCAAAAATCAATAATTTTACTGATGTAAAGACGGTCAACTTCATGTTGACCACCAGAGGGAGCATAGAAATCAGTTGTCAATTATTGGATAAAAGTGATGCACAGGATGAAACATGCTGGACACCAGATATTAACACCCTTAATATAGTATCAGCACTATATTATATTTATATTTTTATCAGCACTATACTTATTTTGGGTGATCTTGAAGTGAGCTGATCATTGTATGTTGTGGATATTCCAAGCATTGATTGGTATATATATATATATATATATATATTAAAGTGTACAGGATCTTAAAGTTATCAAGAACAGCTTGATAGAGGTTTAAAAGAGAAATAAGTGAAGGTATAATGCAGTTTGACTGGTTGGTAACACGATGAGAACATGATGCATGGAGTAGACATGTTTCTAATAAGCTGGCAGACAGTGTTATAAAGTTCTGTATGTATGTTATAGAAATGTACCTCATAGTCCAGATATGGTCTTGTGTAAGTAATATATAATTTGCATTATTTGCCAAGTTCTGAGATGTATATAATATAGCAGGAAATGTTTATTTCTTAGACTTGCAAATGTGATCAAGAAATAGAGAATAGACATATAAAATGATGATTTTTAAAAGTTTTATTCTTGAAATTTTTTATTGATTTGTGATATTAAAATATGCATTTAAATTAGTGGTAAAAAGATAATGTATATTGCGGGCAATTAGGAAATAAGTGTTTTATTTGTGTGATGTAAAATAAAAAATAAATAGATAAATAAATAAATAAGATTAAAAAAAGTCAAAGGTATTATTTGAATGATATCTTTATTGGCTAACTAGAAAATCATTATTTATTTTGTTTTATTTTTATAATTTATTTATATTTATAAGTATGTTTTAAATTTTAATACAAAACTGAAACATAAGAAAAAAGTAAATCTCAACTTACATTTGGACAAAAAGTGCAGCAACATACTACTACTCAGACTTAATAAACTACTATAGTGAGGTGTATGAAGATAGATATTTTTTAAAACATTTTTTTCTTTTAAAATATGACAGTTTTATTTGAGAAGCACTGTGTTATATCTAAGAATGTGGACATTTAATAAAGATAAATCCTCTCAGGTAACTCTTACACCAGTTTTGAGCAGAACACCCTTTTCCACTAGACACTTTCTATGCACATTTTCTCATTTTTTGCACATGTGTTATGCTAATACAAAATATTTTTTTAGATGCAGGTCTGTATTTAGTCATTTTAAAAAAGCATTATTAACCTTATTTCTATCATTTATTATTGTTGTCTATTTATCATATGAATGTTGATTATTGTGGCTAATCCAGAATGAAAATGCTTATGAGCGCACAAACCATTGTGAATGTATACACCTGATTTTCTAAATACCGTAGCAACTCTAGATAGGAAGCATAAGGAAGTTGTGTATAGGTAATAAATGTAATGCAGCAGCCTATACAAGTTATACACATATATCTATCTATCTATCTATCTATCTATCTATCTCTCTCTCTCTCTCATATATATATATATATATATATATATATATATATATATATATATATTTTATATATATTATATATTATATATAAAAATATATATATATATATATATATATATATATATATATATATATGTCTGGCAACAGTCCACTGCTCCCTAAATCTTAATACTATTATACTATTATAAATACTATTATGTGTTTAAAACTTGTTTTATTCTATAATTACATTGTTTAAGATTGTTAGGTCTGTGGGATGTGTTCAAACCATGTATAAGGTCTTTTGTTAAATAATAAAATGACATAGGACAAAATGCAGGGAAGCCTGATTATTTCTGCACTAGCAGCTATACAGAAATGCTAAGAATTTTATTTAAATATACTTTGTCATTGCTTTCTTTCTGTGGAGCATGCACACAGTTATAGGAATCGCTGTGGTTCCACTAAAAAAAGTGCATTTTTCAACTTTGGTCTGCATTGTGTTTAGTATTTAAAGGCTTTCGCACTCTTATCCTAGTTTTAAATTGTGTAAATACAATTTTCTGTTTTTCTGTTTCCTTTTGTTTTTTCTTTTTTAATAAACAGAATCTTATTATATGTACTGTTATTTTTCTTCACAAGTTACAATTTTTACAAGTTACACATATCCTAACAATTGGAAGAAGTCATATCACTTCCACTAAACAAGAATAAGAATAAAAAATCATAAACATAGGTGTAATAAACACACATAAACTGTCTGATACTTCTTACTACAGCAAAACAAAATACTTCAAACATAATAAGGGCACTGTAAAATTCCACTATGCTGCTTACATGGTAGGCATATTTAACCTTTTTGCTGAAAATATTTTCCATAAAATGTAATTTTGAACAACTTGGGATCAATCTATTTCAATATTCTTATAATTCTTAGAAAGTAAATATAAACTATTGGGGTATTGATTGATGGATGGATGGATTGATTGATTAATTCAGTCATTCATTCATGTATAGGTATTTTATTTTCTATAAGTGTAAGTGTAGAAATGGCAATAGCTTTATTATTATGTTTTTCAACCCTTTATCTGATAATAGAATTGTGAACTTCTTAATCTTGTAAACAAAACTAGAAAACTCTGGAGACGCTGTTCTGAAATGGGCTGAACCAGAACTGTGTTTACACCATGGGCAAAACAGGTTATACCTGTTCAATTGGAAACATGAGCAAAACCAAGGGGGCTGATCCAGAGAACCACTTAGTTGAAACTCTGGATAAGACGTAGGACACAAGGGCAGAGCAATCAACCTGCAGTTGGAGCTGTATAATTACAAGTGTAGAACTGGGAAACACATGTTAAACTATGAGGGAACTGTGAGTACAAAGTTGAATTTTCCTAGCTTAATTCTAAGTTACAGATTACACACAAAGCTGTACAGTATAAGTTCTATGTGCAAAGCAAAAGCAAAGTAATTTTAAAGAAAGTTAATTTGCATCACTCACAGTGTAGATGAGTTATATATCAGATCCAAACTTGTGTTTTTCTACTTACACATGCAGCACTGTGACAAAGAGACAAATGGCAGTCATATCAAACAAGCAAACTAAGCAGTATGTGCAGAAGTGTATACCTGCTTATGTGTTTCAAATACCCTTCTATAAACCTCTTAAAAATAAATTTCCCTTCTTAAAATAACATCTGAGCATACATATCATCAATGCGTTACTATGCATGCATTAAAATATCCTGTAGTGTAGTGTATGATCCAAACTTTTTTTTATGAATTAAATTAATAGTAAATGTATTTGTTCTTTATTTTTAATTAGTTAAGGACACTGTTTATAATAATACTGCCATTTATTCATAGGACCTGCATGACCTGCCCCTTACAACCACATCATCCCCTAATATGCTGAAAGGTTTTGAAGGAAGTGCTGAAATTTCAATCTGGTACTGTGCCTAACAGAAGCACAAAAGCACCCACTAAAATTAAAATGCTCTTCCACTACTACAGAGTCCAATTCCGTTTTCCCAGGTCAAACCTTGCACCTTTATTGCCCTAATCCAGAGTTCAACTTGCACATGTTTTATCAGGAAACAAAAGGGACCTGGTTCAGGGTAACGAGCACCCGCCAGGTCTCTTTGATTCAGAGCTTCGCAGAAACGCAGCTCTGAATCTAGTGCAGGGAGAGGGGCACGCCAGGCCAGCCAGGGCACCATGAATCAGGTTCTACGTGTGAGTATAGACCTGAGCAGAATGTGTGTGGTACAAATCAACCTTAATTATTTTGCATGCAGGAAAAATACTTTACATTTGCACATAGAATTTACATACTGAATAGCTTGATGAGTAATCTGTAAATTAGAGTTAAGCTAGGAAACTTCAGCTCTGTTGCCCCACAAAGTTCATGGTTTTATATATGGTTTTCTCCAGGTCTACAATAAGAATCAGCCCATTCTGCATATATGCAGTACTTGTAAGCACTGCACTTATACCACAGCCCTGGACCTGCTCAGTATTTGTATTTGTATATTTGTTTAATTAATTATGACAACAATAAGAACATTGTGCACTCTCAGAAATAAAGCAATATTCTCAATGGTATTTCTGCATGAGTAATGAAATTATATTAAACAAACTTTTATGTGTTGTTAAATATTAAGTCATGACTCCTTGGATAATCATGTATTATTGTCAGTTACAATGCCATAAGCCCCCCAAACCTTACCATGAATACAAATATTTATGAAACGCAAAGTATCTGAGAAAATGCTACTTTATTAACATGAAAAATGTGATCCAATATAATATTTACATGTGGGATATACATATCATGCCTTGATTATTATTAATTGGTTAACATGTATTGGTTAAGACTTTGAGGAAGATCCAGTTGCTGTTACACCTTTTTTAGGTGCAAGTGTGTAGACCTGAGCACAACCATAGTGCAATGTGAGGGGTGTGCCTGAATTTTAATTCTATTGCATTCAGGGAAATACTTTGCTATTGCAGAAAGATCTTTTATTTGTAAATTCATAGGATATTACACTTTTCAACTATTTTCAAAGTTTATACTTGTCTCCCTTGAAGTTCAATGTTTGGTTTAGCCCAGGTCTATACTTGCAACGTCTTGGCCCTTACACCCAAACTCTGGATGAGCTCCTTATGTTCAATCTTTATTTACGTACTGACCCTATTTTGTGTAGTGCCGGTGACTAAACTTAGGGTGCCAGGCAGGCCGGCGACAGGGAGGGACAGGCCTCAAGCTGTGATCTGGGTGTACCAGGCCCCAGGATTTCTGTTGCTGGCCTTGTTACAGGGTATGTGCAATGGGCGCGTTCTCTACTCACTTGTATGGATCATAGGATTACACATTTTGTTGCAGATAAGTTATTACCAAAAGGCAGTGGACTTCTGGATCTGGTCCAACATGGTAGCATGGATGCACATATAAACCACTGAAAATGCATGCATTCTATTTAGTGTTCTTTTGGTTGTCACACAAAAATGAGCACGCATTTGAAACACACATTTATTTATTTATTTATAGATAGTCAAGTTGCTACACAATGTCACTCTTCTTCTTCCCGTTTAAATGGTCGAAGTAGCTGTGTAAGCTGCGCATTGAATATACTCAATTTTACATACATACACTACGCAATTTTAGTTGATGGTGTAAGTTATTGGAGCATGTCATTTTCATTGGGAAAAATTACTATTTTAATAGGGGGAAGCCACAGCCATGTGCATGCAGCAATGACTACAGGTGACAGGATACTTATCTCTATAATATAGCAAAAGTAACAATTGGGAAATGATGGTGTCAGTGTTGAAGTTATAGGACTGGATTCATTTTTAGAGTTATGAGAGCAGCAGATGTACAAAATCACTGTTCAAACTTTTTGCATCTTAGCCAGAGTTCAGACATTAGTCATACTAAAAAACTTGTTTGATACAGATGTGTGTAGGCAAAAATTGCAAGGTGTAATGCAGCAGTCTATACAAATTTGCATGTGTCAAATGTTTTGGATTTTTTGCTTTATAATCATTATTACAGGGTCAGGAGCTACTTAAAATTTACACAATGGGTGTTTTCCTGAGTGTGTTGTTTGGAGCAGGAGAGTAAGGCAGGGATAGGTTTGGTGGTTTGTAGTTTGGAAATTTATTTAGCGACAGTTGTAAGGTGAGTGTTTGTACTTGTGTCATTTGTATTTTGTTTTCTTTGGGGTGGGTTTTTGTTGTTTTTCTTTATTTTCCCATTTATCTCAGATATTTTTGTGAGTGTTTGGTGTATGCCTGGAGTGTGTTTGTCTGTGTTAGTGTAGGTATTGTTTGTACTTCTGTAGTGTCTGTTGTTCTGTTTTATTAAGTGTTATTTGTGTGTTTTGTTTGGATTTTCCCATTTTTTTGGGGGTGAGAGTGACATTGTAAAATAGGGAGGCAGACAGTCAGGGTCAGGAGAGGGTCAGTGCTCTTACGTTCTGTCAGAAAACATCTGGTTGCAGAAAATCCACTTTAGCTATGCAGAAAATGCGACTTTAGTGGAGGCAATGCTCGTCAGACATGTTGAAATGTATGGTCCTCGAGCAGCCACTACGTCAAGCAGCAGTTATGGCGTGAGGTGATTGCTTCCATTAATGCGATTGGACCCTATAAGAGAACAAGGAACATATGCAAAAAGTGGTCCTCTGATATGAAAAGACACCATAAACCAGTGGTTCCCAAACTTTCTTAGTTTAGGCACCCTTAGGGCCTCCATATTTTTCCAAGGCACCCCTAAGACAAAATAATTTCACATTTTTTAAGTTTTTGAGTCAAAATAGTGTAATAACTATTTAGATAAAGACAGAAATACTTCAGGTTCACATCAAATCTTGTGTCTCTCCTAAGCAACGAAGTGGCACCACACCGGAAAAATAATTCTGTGGCACCTCAATGAGAGTGCCGCGGCACCCCAGGGAGCCTAGGCACACAGTTTGGGAACCACTGCTATAAAGGCAAGGTT
>JABWIB010003345.1:29851-40984 GCA_016617825.1 Platyplectrum ornatum | reverse complement strand
CCTAACACAGCACCCCTATGTTTGTTATCTATTCTGTATGGGTTTATAATTTTGTATCTGGATTATACTGACTGACATTCACTTGCTATATTACAAACTCTACAGAAAATAGAAATGTCTATGACGGTTTGGTGTACACGTTTAAAATAAGTTATGACAACTTTATAGTTAAAGTAAGCAAACCGCACTATACCTTGTTCCACATTGTATGAAGTTGTTCATTATCGTTTACTTTAATAGTAACAGAGATATAATTACAGGAAGAAGGTGAAGGAAAATATTACCTACTACTTCAACATTAAGGTCAGTATTGAGAAACCATATGCATTCTGCAATGGCTAACCATGTAATGCGCTCTAATAATTTCTCCTCCAACCTCTATGCTATTGTGGCACTGTATTACTCAGTAATCGTCATACTCCCTGTCATAACAACCACTCTGCGGCTAACTGAATTCCCCACAAAGAACATGTATAATTCAATTTATTGATACTTCCATAGTGTTTCTTTAAGGCTGCAATGGATTTCAACTCCACGTTGTATTCCAAATATCCATTTACAGGACACTGCTTATAATACACATATACATACCAAGTGTAAACCAAGGCTTATTGCTATGGGTCTTGTATGCCTATTTATATGTTTTCAGTTATGAACCATTTTGAAATAATAATAATAATTGAAATAAATGCAAAAACACTTCTAAATGGCAGCCCACACACCTTGTACTGACAGACAGGCTGCACGGCTTGCAAATCAGTCAGTTCTACCTTATGAAAAGTGATATTATGACATTACGTTCTGTTTATAGCATCATGGTTCTGTCTATATTTACCTTGACTTANGGAGATAAGGGGAGGAAGGCGATATGTTACCATTGAGAGACAACAATGGTGTCTTATACATAAGAAGTATCTTATACACAGGTAGATAAGGAATTCATGCAGTGTATCACAAAGGACAAGATGTTCCTTGATATTGGATTTACTTGTACTTAGAGTTTAGTCAGCATTCAAGTTTATATCCANGTTTCTCCCAATGGAAATGTATTTTTTCTTTAAATATTAAACTTCTTGGGGAAATTTCCTTCGCTATGGAGGTTCGTAGCCCCGCTGACTCCATTTCAGGTCATTAGCCAGCAATATATACTGATCACAAAACAACAGCTCTCATCATTAGTACTAAATACACAATTTAGTTCGATGTTCCAAGTAAAGTGAAAAGACGCCTGTTTTTTTAAGGGGCTAATTGACAGAGGTGTAGAAATACGGAGAAGCTAAACTGTACAGGCGAAATGAGGGGGAAACTGGGATCCGGCGTTGCTCATTGTAAAACCGTGTTTTCGTGCTACACGTGCATGCGTTAAGTAAGCAGCCTACGGGTCCTTTCCTGCATCAGAAATTCTAATTCACCACAGCTGCCTCATGAATTATTATATTCTAAATGACATTTTGCAGGCGCCAACTCAAAAAACAAACAAACAAAAGTAGGTGATGAAGCTAGATTTCGCGCACAGTATGACACAAAGATGATGTTCAATTTGAAACCCCGTCGTTTCTGCAAGTCAGCAGAAGGCAACCTGAGGCCTACGACGACTACAGCAGTAGCAATAGACGTTCCCAGTCAGATAACATTGCACCACCATTGGCATTCTCATGGCTAAATAGCCAATAATATGTGAGCAAAGGAAGTTGCGTTGTTCAGACACTTCCTGTTTTATCCCCTCCTACTGTCTTCATACTTCCTCAGGCGGCTGTGCAGCGCAAACTGATTAATGGAGTCTTAATAGATGTGTGAGAAGTAAGTTATTTCATCCGTTTATCAAATGTGGGTGAGGAGCAAATTTATTCTTAACGGTTCCCTAGCCTCTCTCCATTCATTAATGTTCAAGTCGAGCAGCCATGGCTGATATAAACAGCATCTCTATCTAGAGAGAAAAGAGAGGTGTTTAGTGCTGACACGAATCATGAAATCTATTTCTGTTCTTATTTCCGGAGAGATGTGGAAGTGATCAGGATGGAATAAGGGAACATCTAGGCAAAGTGACAGTGTTTAGTAACAAGCGGTGTATGAGATGAATCTGCAGCAGACTTAAATGATAAATCCTTGCAAGCACATGGGTTCATTTCTACGGTACGTGACTATTTGATCCTGTAATAGCTACAATTGTATATTGTGTTTCATTGTCGAGCTATGACCTCTTTATCATTACTTGCAACAAAATACTTCATCACTAATATTACACTTATTTCTCTATTCCGTGCTCAAGACCTTATATCCGTACTCTAAACATGACGTCAGAAGCAAGCGAAGGATCTTGCAGTCATATTTTAGTTGCACAACACGAAATCCAAAAAAGTCTTTTAAAAGACATGATAACATATTAAATATAGGTCCATAAAGTCAGATGGATTCATTAAGGGTTAATAAACATTAGGATATGCTATAGCTTTGTATAAAAGCTGCTTGCATTAGGATTGTTTTCATTACTATGACTAATTCAGCGAGATATTTGAAGAAGCTTTACGTATGTTGTATAAAAATATACTGATGATTTATTTTCTCTAAGAACAACTGGTCCCCGAGATATAAATTATGACTGAGAGGTAATGAATGGGCTTTATCACTTTCAAATAAATATTCAAATAACGTAGATTTAAATATAGACATATATAAATAACGAAACAAATGGTATACATTAAACTTGTAGACAAACCTATGTTTAAACATTGCTGGCACACGCAGCAGCATGTCTGAATAAATCAATAGGCTTAGACTGTAAGACCTAAACAATAAACTGTAGCCAAAATGAAATTAATAATAGATAAAAACTCAAAATAATGGATTTGGGGAAAAAAACATTAATCTGCCCATTATTGATATTGATGTGTATGTTCTGTCTATTAATGGATTTGTAGCATCTATTAGAGGATGACTGAACTACGGCTCTCTTATAGGCAATCCATGACAACCATCAATGCATCAATAGTTTGTCCATATTAACTGTCTTTAATCAATTAACAGTAACAAAATAATATCTGCATTGTCAGTAATATCCTGCCGCATAGAGATTATCAGGAAGACACATATGTAATTGTGGAAGATAGGAAAAACAAAGCAACACTTGAGATCACACAATGTATCAGAGGACTAAACACTAAACTATGAGATGTGGAATGATGGGTTTGTGTAGCAAAAAGAACTAAAAGAGTCTGCAAGTAAAAACAATCCTTCCCCAGAACATCTCTTAAACTTTCCATTGGTTGATGAACACAAACTCCCCCCTCCCTACTTATACACACATTTACATCTAAGGCTGGTCAGACACTAGTGGGTCTCACTATGGTCTCAGTTCAGCTTTGAGTATCATGCAGATGCCCACTACAGAAGTATATATATTTTTGTACATTTTTGTGCAATAATTAAGGCACATATTTTAGTATACAATTCATATATATTGTGAATATGTCCTCTGCTGTCTGGTATCACCCCTGGTTAAATATAAGAACTGCCGATACATTCATAGAAGCTTGGCTAGTCCCCCCATGTACCACCAGGGTGAGGTCCAAACACCACCAGCAGTACTAGTACAACTTGAGCACCCCTGCACTTGAGAGATCATTGGCTGCATCAATTATACCTATAATCTATGTAATTATACCTCTAGAGTATTTTCCCATTATTGGTGCCATACACTATAGGCATAGTATGTGATTAGCATATCAGATTTTTCAGCTTTTGATCATATATAAAAACTGCGTTTGTCCCTACACTGTCTAATAAACTTGTGCGTTGTGTAGATACTTTACAGAGATTTACATAAAAGGCACTGAGAACAAGAGTGTTGTTGGAAATGTATAAAAGCATCAAAGAATATGCCAGGATTTCATGTAGGTATAGGTACCTATATAGGTAGGTGGCATGAATACCCAGTGCATTCATATTATAGGTAGCCAATTGATTTAAACACTCATTGGTTTACATTAGCAATCAAATGTAGTGTATGCAGTTACCCGTTATTGACGGTTGCCATTGCTCAGTATACCTTTTATTTCTGTCCCTCTTTTATAAAGTGGAAACCAGTTTCATTCAGTGTGAAGTCTTTCTATCAGCTTTTATATACAACAGTAACGATGATGTATGTAAATTTGCCATTTGCTAAATCACACCTTTATGGTTGCTTATGTCAACACAAATTATTAGCAAACATATTGTATGATATCTGAAGCGTCCATACAATATACAATGCCAGCAGACTGCGGCTGATGATTTATACACTGGACGCTAGAATTTCTGCTACCACACAGTTATGTCTTATTGAATCTTAAAATGATAACGTGCTACATAATCTGATGGCGCTATATAAAAACCTGCTAATAAATAAATAATAATACATTTGTAAGATGTTTAGTAGGCGTTTGCAAAATCCATTGTGACTGGTTACTGCTACAATCATTTACCGTAACTCTTGATAATTGTATGATCGTCCCAATTAATTGTCCAGCCGGCTTAATTCCCAAACCTGTCGGCCTACATGTACTAAGCAGGGAGATTGCAGGGAGATGGAAAAGTGGGGATGTTGTCCATAGAAACCAATCCGATTACATTCTCCAGTATATAAAATGAAACTTGAATCTGAAACTTAAAAGCTTGATTGGTTGCTACGGGTAACATCCAGGGCCGGACTGTCCATCTGGCACTTCTGGCAAATGCCAGATGGGCCACTGAAGTGAAGGGCTGCTACCATGTGCTGTTGGAGAGCTTCAGCCATCCACCAGTCACTGTGCAGACAGCCATTCACTGACTGGCTGCCGGCTATAAAAAAAAAAGAGGATAACTATCAGCAGTGTGATTGGTGGATAGATCTAGGTGGGCCTGTGTGCATTAAATGCCAGGGCTGATTTCTAGTGCCAGTCCAGCCCAACATCCCAACTTTTCAATCTCCCTGCTTAGCAAATTTAGGCTTAAATCTCCTTAAACGTTAAAAGAACAAAGGACTGTCTTATTAGTAGTTGCTTGAGTCAACCTACTGTATTTCTAACAGTAATATTGGCATGGGTGTTTTACTTTGTGACGTAACTAGCAAAAAAGTCAAACGAAATAAAAGTGACAATGATTTTGTGTGAGAAAAATGATCTAAAAAACAAGATCGTGAGAATTCAACAACGTATAAAACTGAAAGGCAGATGTTTGCTGAATGCAAGAGCAGAACAGAGTGCACTAAAGTGCATTATTCTGCCGTATTACTTGTCACTGAGAAGGAGGATTAGAGAGAATGTTTCATGGAAAGTTTCTGTCAATTGCTAATATTTATGTTAAACAAAACTCAAGATCCTAATAGATTAAAATGAATGTAGAATGATCATAGAGCCGACACGAGCAATCGGCGGTAATTCCGGTGTGGTCCCATCATTCTTAGCCAGATATCAAGACCAGATTGCCTTGGCCTGTCACAGAAATGAAATAATGATAGTTAGATACACTCATTTAACTTGATTAAAGGTATGCATTCCCTACAAACATTATTTTATATTTTGGTTTATAAATGTATTATATTTTGCAAATAAAATTGTGATGCAAACAATAAATATTATGTGGCATGCAATGGACTGTAGGGACGACCCCTACAACATTCTTTGGAGGTCTTTGGAACATACGATGTAGAAGATAGTGGAATGACAATTGCTGGTGGGGAAACTGAAGCAGTCATTGCTTATGGAACGCAACATACTATTGGAAGTAGACGTGTAGAGAAGGCAGGTTTCTCTTCTAGAGAAATGGGAAGTGGGAATTATCTTTGAGTCTGTCTTTTATATTAGCCGCTGTTTGTATGCAGACAGGTGTAGTAGCGCTTTCCCGGGTAGTGTCTACCAGTTGCACAGGCGAAAGGAAAGTGTTGGTTTTGGTAGTTGTGGGTCTCAATTGCTAATAATCATATCTGATCCCCTCAATAGAACAGGGCTTGAATGTTGGTGTATACTGGGGTATGCCATACTGGCACTTCTCCAACTGTTGTAATAGAAAAACTACAAATCTCCATTCACTTCCACTATATTCTAAATTTCCACTTTGACCACTGCAATAGAGTACATTTAAACGCATGTCCAAACTGTAGTGTGGTGTTCATAATTGATGGTTTAGTAACAAGGGGGATGGAATCATGGATGATACACTAACATAGGCCATTATTATAGTGCTGCATCTATGAAAGATAATATATAGATATAAATGTATCACCATTATGAGAAGCTCCAACATGCTCTTTGCTTATGTATTGAGGTGGTTAATAACTGTAGTAATATGAAAGCCTGCCTTCTAGCACTGATTCTCCCCCAGTCTCACACCATTGCCACCTTTTGTCTTGCATCTTCTTCCCACCTTGTAGCATCTCCTGGCCCTGGTGGACAACTTTGTGTCCCTTTTGTTTTCACTAGACACCTCACTACTCCTCACAGTCCACAGCCATCTGTCTATGCATCGCTGTGCCGCAGAGTAGTGTAGGATTTCTAAGACAAACAAATCTGTGTGTGATTTAACTGTTCACCAATGAAATGATGAACTGCCATCTGCTGTTTTTAGTCTGGAAACCTTCAAAACAACAATGGAAACATACATCTGATATACTGTATATAGAACAAAACTCCCATTTCATCAAGAATAAAAATATGACATATATGTCGCCAAAGATCAAAAACCACAGATATGGCAACATGCATGGTACAGTATGTAGTCATTTCTGAAATACTTGTAAGGATCCAGAAACACCTACATGGGGGCTGATCCTTTATTTGGTGCAAGTATAGACCTGAGCAAAGGGAGGGCGGCATAGGAATTTTATTGCATGCAGAGGAAACACTTTGTTTTTGCACATAGAAAACACAAACTGCATAGCTTTATGTTCCGATTGTAAGTTGAGTTGAGATAGGAAACTTCACCTTTAACTCTAATACCGCGTTCAGATTGCCTGGGCTTTAAAAAGCCACAGGCATATCCGCAGTGCAGAGCCGGCGGGGCAGCGTGCACATCCCGTTCAGACTTGCATGAAACGCCGGCTCTACAGTAAAGCTGGGGTCCTGTGTGTAGGGGAGGTCTCCTAAAAAGACTGTGATCGTAACGATCACATGTCTTTTAAGGCCAATGACCTCCCCTTATACGCGTTCAGATTGCCTTCAGAGGCCGGTGTTTTCAGTGAAAAGGCCGGCCTTTTGAGGCAATCTGAACGGGGTATTATTCTGTTTTCACAGTTTATACATGCCTCCCCTGCAGTTCAATGTTTGTTTTTTCCCAGGTCTACACCTTTGACCTTACTCCCAAACTCTGGATCCTCCCCTTTAACTTTTCGGGTGCTGGGCCAGAGTTACACTTACACCTTTTTTTAAGATGCAAAGCTGCAAAATTGAGCAAATATATATTTTAGTGTGAGTGGTGCAGATAAATTAATTGATTCATTTTATTGCATTTCCACAAACACTAAATAGTGCTATGTTTCCTTTTTAAATTAGAGTTGAGCTCAGACATTTCACCTCTCAACTTAAATCTGTTGTCACAGTTTTTTCTTGCCTCCCCCTGTAGTTCAGTGATTGGTTTTGCCCAGGTCTACACCTGCACCTGTTACTCCCGTGGTTATTATATTAACTCCGTGACAGACTAGAAAAGTAATGTATCCAGGACATGAATGTAAACTCTATTTATTTACAAATAGGTTTCCATGAAAATAAAAGCAAGGAGAGAATATAAAAAACTTTTATTGTTTCCAATCTTTTCCATATTATTAAACACCTGCCAACATTTATCTTATTCCTGACCCGTCACTGTTAAAATATTATGATGACTCAAACTGGAAAAATGAAAACAATGGAAAAAATGGAACTATATTATACACGTTGCATATTTTTAAGATGTATCATCTGCCGTACCTGAATGTTTGTGACACATGCAGATTATTTCTGTGATACACAAATCTGTTCCAATGCCATAGAATCAGTCTTGCGGGATTTGGGGGGCATATTTATTTTTATATGTTTAACTATCTGTGATAAATCATCTGTATACAGTTTAGGACAGGGGTAAGCAACCTGCGGCTCTCCAGGTATTGTCATACTTTGCATGCTGGGACTTGTAGTTTGACAACACCTTAAGAGTCGCCCCAATATACCACCCCCCATGTAGAAATTGAACTCTTAACATGCACAGACATAGTTGATATTGGCAAAGCATGCTGGGACATCTAGTTTGACAACAACTTGAGAGTCACCCCAATATATGGGGGGATATATTGGGGTGACTCTGTACTGTGCCATGTAGAACTAGAAGTCTCAACAGACATGCACAGACATAGTTGATATTAGCAAAGCATGCTGGGCCTTGTAGTTGGACAACACCCCCAGAGAGCCGCAGGTTGTCCACCCCTGGTTTAGGAATATAATAGCAGTAGCAAAATTTCAAGTTTATTCCCCCGAGAGAAGTGTTGTGAAAGATCTTCCTTCCTCCTGGCAATGCCGGTTTATAATAAAACCCCATTTCTTGTGTAGACGTCACATCCATTACTATATTATACGATACGGCCACTGTTCCGTCGTGTTTATACATGCACATGAGTGTATATCTGCAATGACAATAACAGCGCCTTGTGATTTCTTAATAACAAATAAGCGGCTGCCGTTGTTCCAGAAGCAGGTATTTTCATAGATATTAATTAAACGTCAATCTACTTTACAGTATTGTGAGGTTTGTTGACAGCAGGGTTTTTTCGACAAACATAAATCTCCGACGCCTGATGCTGGAGACAGACAACATAAATGTTGTTTTTTGCTGTAACACGGTGTCACTCAGATTTCAGCCCCTCTCGTTTTAATTGCCGAACAGCCCCGGGTTTTCTGCAGCGCCTCCTACTACGCCGCTTATGTGGAAGTAGCCAAGTAGGAGGCAGCGATGACTGAAATGGTCTGTGCAGCTCTGCTCTGGCTGTGTGTATTTTGTGTTTTCAGAAGCATAGCCTGCACACAATCCTCTCTAAGTGCCTGTTTGTGTGCAGGGGGGGGGAGGCTCTGATTTCTGGCTGTGACAAGCTTGGCTCTGCTACCTTGTACAAGCGTTTTGCAGGCTTTCAGACCCTTCTGGTGACAGCCTGCTGGGCCGATCCTCAGCACTTCACATGATGGGCTGCTTGTTGTCTGATAACCTTTGTGTTGCGTTAACAGGATGCCTGTGTGTGAATGAGATGTTCCATAGATAAATGATTATCCTGTATACAAATAAATAAAATGCAAATGTAGTTTATAACGATGGCTGGGGGCAAGATGAGCCTTCTGTTGTGTTTCTCTGTGCCCCCCTATGAGAGCGGGGGCGTTACTGTGCCACCCTGTGTGTATGGAAGTGCTCTTTTCTTTTGCCTCGGTTCCAGGAATGAGATGGCTCTGCCAGCGTGGCAGTGCTGTCACCATGCAAGAAGCTTCCTGAAGAACAGATGGTACAGGCAGGGAGAAAGAAGGTGCCAACTGCCATCCCACGGGCACTTGGCACCTGCCTTCCAATAAATGTGATCCAACCAACTTATGCGCCAGGCTCTGTTCCATCTGAACAAGAGCGCCACCCGTCCATTGGCAGTGAAAAGGGCCACAGGATCTAAGGGAGGGAAATGGATGAGCAAGCATAATCAGTTAGTCATTCTTGGACTATAGCAAAATATTGATTCTTTCTACCTCAGTCATTACATAAGCACAAGCAGCCACTGGCCACAGACATACTCAGCGCTCGTTGTCTTATTAATTGAAAGGATGTACACAATGGTTGACTAACTCGAATCCCGCCCTTTACTCCACATCATATGAAGAACACTAGACGAAAGTGTTATTTGTGAGTTTGGCCCCATGCCACAGCATCTTATTTATCTGAGCTGTCCGCTGGATTATATTGGATAACCCTCACAATGGGTATCTGCATACTGTCAGAAGCTGGATTGCTTTTATGCAACCACATGTAGAAGCTTAAAATATCGTTGGCTTCTACAAAATAATTATTTCGTTTTTAAAGGACAAATGACCAACGCAACTTTTCGAATGTCTGAGTGCAAACCAGACTTTACCACACCTATTACTATGCAGACAGGATGTGTATGTATAACCATAGATTCCAAGTAGCCCGATTCCAGAAGGACTATCACGATTTCCGGTCCCGCTGTCCCTCCTGTCCCGATTACAGCATAGAACAGACTTTTTAAAGTAATTTGCCTAGAAACGGGCTGAAAAGGTTGAGGGCTTGGTCAGAGTTAGGGATGGGCCTGGACGGAGTTGGAGGTGACAGCAACGTTAGAAAGTATGTATACAGTATGCAACTACATTCTCAGATTCCCCAGCAATCCAAATCAAATGCAGGGTTATCTATACCTTCGTGCAAGCACTTTATTAACAAACATGTCATTAATAATACATAAAAAATATTATATACACACACACAGTATTTCCCTATGTTTAGTGCATGTAGATGGTCAAATGCTCCTGAAATAGTCTGATATATGTTGTAGTTTTTCAGTTGTTGTGTGCTTCAAAATCTAAAACGTGTCCTGTTGCTTTGGCTCATGATTTGCTCTAAACATTAGTAATGACTTCTTTCTTAAGATCTAGACTAGATTCTCTTGCACCTTTACTGCATATTGACTAAGTACTTCCTATCCGTCCCATAAAATGACAGTCTGCAAGTTGGGAATGCCGTACCTGTGTGCATATTTCTCCTGGGTATATGTAGTGCAAAGGAACATACATATATGCAACATCATCAGTTCCCACAATCATAGGATACATTAGGTAAAAGCTGTTACCAGTTCCCCATAAAAATGTGCAATGTTGTCATCCTGCTTCTTGTAACTTGACAGAAGGAGGGCTTCCCAAAACATGTGTATATATCATTGGTCGAAGTGGAAATTTAGAAGTGGTGATATGGACATTTAGAAGTGGTGATATGGACATTTAGAAGTGGTGGTATGGACATTTAGAAGTGGTGGTATGGACATTTAGAAGTGATGCTATGGACATTTAGAAGTGGCGGTATGGACATTTAGAAGTGGTGGTATGGACATTTAGAAGTGGCGGTATGGGACATTTAGAAGTGGTGGTATGGACATTTAGAAGTGGTGGT